>QGMG01000589.1:0-23437 GCA_007825325.1 Lachnellula cervina | reverse complement strand
GGCGAGCTTGCCGCAGTTGGTGCCGCCGCCGATAACGACGATTGTCTGCGCGCTGTAGTCGAACGTCGCTGCTTCTGGGGTGCCGGGGAACGGGAACCCGAAGCCGATGGATGGGTGGAAGAGGCAGACGGCTGAGGTGAAGGCGTTGATGGAGAAGGCGGCGTCGGGGTCGGGTATCCCGGCTGGCACGAGGGCGGTGTAGGGCGCTTTGACGAGCGAGTATTGCTGGAGCCCGCCTGATGACATGTCTGAGTACTGGGAGAAGACGTGGCTCCCGACGGGAAAGGACGCCGTGTCGCCGGGGCCATGCTTGACTACTGTGCCGACGAGATCAAGGCCCAGGATGGCTGGAATGTCGATGTTCAAAATATTGTAGTCGCGCAGCTTTTGGTCCAGGGGGTTGACTTGTAAGTTGACGTTAGACGACGACAAACGTAAGAACTATCTCCATGCAAAGACGCAACCTACGGCCCGTAGCGGTGAGTTTAATCAAGAGCTCATTCTCCCCCGGCTCAGGAATCGGCACCGACATCAAAGTCAGTGGTTTCCCGACCTCGACAAAAACAAGCGCTTTCTGGGTAGTAGTCATGTTGGCTGAAAGCTTGGTAGCGGTGTGAATGCGTTGAAGAAAGAAGATGCTTGCTTGTTTGCTTATTCGTGAGACTGAAAATAAAAGACACTTTATAGGACCCAATCTCAACTCTTTATACACCTCACCGGCTTGATAACCACTTCCTCCACGTCCACTCACTGCAATCCACCCCTTTCTCGCTTCCTTCCATATTCATATTCATACTCCGTACATTACATTCCCCTCTTTGCACCCAACCAACCGACTTTCGATTGCATTGAGGGGACGTGGGGACGGAAATCATGCAAGAGCAAAGAAAGGATTGTACATATAGTGGACGGAAACCCATATCCTGCATTGAAAGTTGATCTGATTCCTGGCTGGTAAGGTGGAGGAAGGTCGGTAGGAGGCCGCGATGGGAGCCGATGGATGTGGGTGAAGAGGGAGCCGAGCTGAGATACCGAATACTCCGTGTCTTATTTCAAACCCGCAAATCCAACGTCCACTTTGCATACACAGACAGGGGCATGGGCATGGAGATAGAAAATGAACAAAAAAGGAAAATAATAGCGATATTTGGATCCCGAATCCTGGGATTGGTTTTTGGGAAGAAACGCAAGTTACTGGTTGGTACTAATGACAAATCAACGCTCTCGGCCCCCACGGCAGTGCCCCCGGAGGGCCAGCGGAGCGTCACCCACCACCACTTTTATATATATATACATCGTGGATGTGGGTGCGCTCCGCTGGCCTCCGGGGGCACTGCCGTGGGGGCCGAGAGGGAGGGCTGAGGGCTGAGGAAGAGGTGTAAGTAAGATGCGTTACATTCATCTCATATCCTCTCCTGTAAGAAAAAGAAAAAGGGAGGAAGGATTGAGGTTGCAGTAAAAGAATATAGTACTGGCATGTAATATTGGAATCAAGCTCGTGGTTGATTATAAAACGTCGACAAGATTTGAGAATACATTGAACGGAAAAAGTGCAAAGGTATCATAGTAAATAAGACAAATATACAAGCATCACACCCCCCTGTCCTATTAACACACCGAAACGCCAAATTTCCCCAACAGCGCCAAAGAAACACCACATCGCTAACTATCACGACCCCATCCTCTCGCATTATTGAAATCTTCAGCGACTCTTATCCCCTGCCCAATCAGCGAGAAAGCTCCGTCCGCAAAAGCGTTCCCAGTGCTGGGTGTCGGATTCGCGCCTACCTGCGCACCTCTCGCATCGGCCCTCGTGGTAGCTGTCCTATACGCATCATCTAGAAAAGTTTCCGTGCACACCATTCTCGCCAGCGCTGCACGCCTGATGGTGCTCTCCCAGCGGTTGAACCAGTCGACTTCGCTCATGACCGTTGGCTTTCTCCCTACGTCGTCTCCGGGCGGCTTGTCGGCATACTCGTAGACGGCCTTTACGACTGCGTATCTGCTGGTGATGAAGAAGAGGAATGGCCACGAGAAGATCCAGAGGAACGTTAGGTAGAACACCCAGCGGATCCAGGTAGTGGTGCGCCACTGGTTGACCATACCGGGTGAGTAAACAATCACGGTTTGATGGCTGATCTGGAAGTCTACCGAAAGATGTCCTCGGTAATTGGTCTCTTGGATGGCTGATCTGAGCAGCTGTTCAAGTCTCTTGGTGTTGTGGTTCCTGATCTCCCGCTTCAGTGTAAAGGACTTGACGCCCGCAGGATCAGCTACATATTTGTCGCACCACGCCCGCAAGTCGTCCGCCTCTTCCACGTCTTGAAGACTCGGGTTCAGGGACGGGAAACGAGTCCCCCTAAACCCACGCTTGTTGTCTGGGAGCAGCTCGAGCCTCCCAGTGGAATCCGCGCCTGGACCTGGAGAGAGTAGATTGGTCATGTTGATACGTAGGAAAAAATCATTGACCTTGTCCTTGGTTTCTTTATTACCATTGCGTCTCGTCTCCGTGTGCGTGCCGTGCAGCTTAACAATATAGGTGGGCGGGTAGCCGGCTTGCTCTCTGATCATCGACTCGAGGGTCCCAGGATTCGTCGAGTAGTTGGGGAAGCGGGTCCGTTGTTCCGTCTTATCCATATCATAGCTCGCAAAGGCGAGTTCGGGGGGAGCACTGCGGAAGAGAATTAGTTGGGTTTCGGTCTCAGGTAGGACAGAACTTGACATACCAGTACCATTCAATCAGTGGGTTGGTTCCTGTAGAGGAATTCGGGGCAGATAAAGGCTGAGAGGGCGTGTCTTCGTAGGCTGGAAGGGCCTCGTCTGGAAAAGAGTCGAAGTCTCCTAGAAGCACAGCAGAAGAGGTTGACGCCGCATCATCACGGTCTGGCTCATCCCTATAAGGCACATTTTCTCCTTTCTTGGTGCTCATGATTGCACAGTAAATAGGAACGATTCTTGGACGTTTTTATGTCCTCTGCCAGAGCATTGAAATCGAACAAAAATGTTTTTTAAGGTTAGGTACCCGTTGGCCAGGCCTTATAGGGGTCTTGGCACTTGCGGCACAGCGTAGTCGATCAGTAAGCGGGGTAATCGCAACCCGGAAATCTATTTTTAGTGGCCAGGAACAAAGACATTCAACGTCTTCCACATGAGAATATGGCGAGTTATAAATGCTGTCTTCTTTAATGCTTTTTCTACCTCTATGGAGGACAATCGATAGCCCTGGAAGCTGAGGTGTACGATGAGGGCTGAAATTCTCCCGCAATCCCAATTTCCTATCTGTGCATAGAAGCAGCAGATAGTATGCCAGACTTCGCCGCCGGATTGATCATATTTACTGATAAAATTTTAAGGTGACAAGGCGAACTCCCATAAATCACCATCTCCTTCAAAGCTTGTCCTGGCAGTGTCGCAAATTTCATCGCCCATCCAGTTGGGATGACAGCAACCGAATTTATCGGATCGCATTTCCCTATTGACAAGAAATCAAGGACAGACAGAAGTCTTTTCTAAAACCCTATTCGAGTTTTAACTTCTCGTGATTCTAAAGGCAGTTTTAATTTATCAAGTACGTTTGTTTTGCAGATGCGGTAGGTCAAAGAGCCGAATCATCTACGCCGACAGTCCTCTCTCGAACGAACTCATGCGTGTTCCCTATAACTTCATCCACATTCGACTGAGTCTGGTCCGCGTCTGTGATCTGGTTTGTGGCAGCGTCTACGGCGATTCAAACGAGGTTCTCCGGACACAAGAGAACAAGGGGAATTCATATAACAGCTGCGATTTTCTGTTTCTACCTTTCGTAAAGTGGAACCACATGTCTATATCACAGTGGTCAGTCTCTGGCAATCGTTTCCAATGCCAAGATTGGTTTGTATCATCGATTGAGAATCATACTTGATCTCTAATAGAGATGATTGCCAGCGTGCTAACTTTCGGCGTTCAAGTGTGACTTGTTAACTTAAGCGAGCGGAAAAGGGGTAGCTGATGACTGGAATACCACCTCATCAGGCACGCATCAAGCCCCCAATGTGAAATGCTTCCGGGACAAAGATCAGGTTGGTCATAGTCTTATAAGCCTTTGTATTTGGTGATCGGCAAACCAACATCGGATGGATATACCGCCGTCACGTGTAAATCACACCAGCTAAGCGAAATGTGCTAGCTATAATAGTGTAACGCATCTTTTTCTTGTCCCTGTCAACGTCTGCAGGTCCCAGGAAAACTACCTCCCTCGAACAGCCCGAATATGGACTTCATACTCGCTCCCAAAGGTTGGAGGCAGCGTTACGAACGCAGTCTCCAAGCCGTCCAGAAAACCAGATTGGCCGCGATCGTCCCTTTTCCAAAATTCAACAAGTTTCCCAAGGAGATTCGTCAGCTGATCTGGAAAGAATCTTTACCTGGACCCCGAACGATATGTCCTGGTGATCCCCGTTACTTCAAAATACAAAACCCGCCGGACATAGCAGACTTTGAACGATACCAGAACGAGATGAAGCAAATGGTCTTCCCAAAACATTACCACACCCCGAACCCCTCGGCGCTCAGTGTCTGCAGAGAGTCTCGAGAGATCGCCCTCACGAGGTATCGGTTGTGCTTTGGCACGCCGAATGTCTATGCAAATCTCGAAATAGATATTCTTTACTTTGGCCCGTGGTATACACTTGATTTGGATGAAATGTGGGAATGGATCCAAAGGGCTGGGGATGCTCACCCGTTTGTTACCTACACTCTTAATCCAGCAGTCAAAGCAGATCTCGAAAAGGTCCAACGGATAGGAATCAAGTATCTGGAAGGATGGCAAGAGTACGACGACACTCACGGTGAGTTCCATAAGGGAAATGGTTGGAGCCTCAGGCGACAACTCCGCGCTTTCAAGAGCTTGAAAGAGGTCTTGCTGAGTTATGATTTCGATGGTGATGGTGGAAGCCCATTTTTTCAACTGCCAGGTCAGATTATCGTAGATAATTGGGATGTGCACCTCGAGCCTCCAAATTACGAAGACTGGGATGAGTCGGAAGACGAGGATCTCGATCCCTACGACGACTTGCCACGGCAGCGCTCCGAAAACGTCTTGGCTAGCTTTAAAGGTGTTATCACGGCCAAGGATGGAGAACATGATATCCCAGAAGTAAAGCTTGTTGCATTTAAGCATGTTCCGGATGTGCCAGACGGTAAGTGTGCTCTTCCAGATCAAGAATCCTTTCTGACCATTCATAGAGGATGTACTATAAAGAAGGAATAGCAAAAGGAGACCCATCTGAAAAATATGCATAAGAAGACGAAGAATCAGAAGACGTTTTGAGAGAAGGCTAGATGGATTAGCAAGCTTGTTGATGCCAGGGTATCAAATGTTGGATGAAAGCAATAGAAATTGAGTGTGCCAAATTTCCGGAAGCAGCTCGTGATTTGAACTGGTCCGAGTGTCTAGGTCGTGGAATGGGTATAATAGCTTGTGAGGGCCCGCAAGAGGATCTTCTAACTCGGTCCGTTTGTCACACTTTTCCACGTGTTTCTCAATCGGGAAACTTCCATCCTAAAGTATTACTTACGACAACGGCTTGAAATTTTCGGTACGTTTCAGGTGTTGTTTAATCTCCCAAACCCCTAAGAACCTTCAATATATTTTTTCCGTCGGATCACTGTACCGCGCCCCTCTCGACATCACGGCCAAGCTGACGTACACGCTCCGCTCCGCTCCGCTGCGTACTCAGCTACGATGTTCTATGCTTTTTTTGTGAAGCTTAGTTAACCAGTCGCTTTCTCGTTGTCAGCACTATTGTGGAATTTGACGAGTATGTGTCACGGATGCGATTGTTTCAGGGGCGTCGATAGTTGCACAGCACGGGAAATTCACCGGCTGAGAGATGGAAGCACCGTTTTATTCTCTTTGCCATATAGTCCCAGAGGCGTCTTTGATAAATTCTCACTTTGCATAAAGCTTTGCAATTTCCTGCCGAGGTTGTTTATTTGCTGTTACCGGCTGCAATTGTAGGGCAGCTAAGCTCCCAGCTATGTTTTTCTACTTTGCAATTGGAAGTTTCATACTCGTCTCCCTCTTAAAGAGTCTCATATCACTGAAACGGAACATTGCTATTGTGAAAACGACTGGTATTCCTTACCGCAGTGCTCGTCAGTACATGCATCACTCGCCAGCATTGATTTCACACCCCTCACACTCTGCTAGAAATTAACGGAATCGCAGGTTCCTTCTGGACAGGAATCCATGATGTGCAGAGGCTGGCTATGGCCAGTTGTACGTTATTCCCAGCTCGGTATGCCCCGTACAACGTCTCACGGCAACACCCTCATCGAGCCGCATCGAAACTGGCACCATGCCCAAAAGCTACGAAATGCGCTGGGCGAAGTCTTTATTCATCATTTTCAGTCCTCCACAGATATTTCTGTGCAGTTGTATCGCCGAGGTTATCTCGCAAATTTCCAAGCGGGGCAGGTATCATAGTGCACCTTCGTATCCTACCTGTGCTGAAACATCCTCACAGCTGCCGGTGAACCCCAGCTGCCTACCTATTTTGGTTGCAGAGGACAAAATGGCACATGAGATTATTTTAGCTTCTTTGCACTACGTGGGTAACTGCCACGCAAGGAAAAGGGGGCTGTGACAATTATTACATTATATTGTTCATCTACAGGCATTTAGCGTCTACTGTACGCTATAATGAAAGTATAAAAGGTTAATAACCCTCAATCCAACTTTCTTCCCACAGTCTGCAACCACAATGGAGAGGAATGTAACTAACAACTTTCTCAGGCGATAGTGTTCTATTTTTTTCCCGAGATAGATATATCCAACTTGGAGATTACATCAAAATACCCCTAATCAACGAAAAAATAGCTTATTGCAGTCCTGTAGTATACGATTCACGTTTAGCACTTGTGAACCTTAATCACTACGACACCTAGCTCCAGCTTCGAAAAACCTTAAAACGCATAAACCCTTTAGTATTTGAGACGAACTAGGTGCTTCGGAAATTGAGAGGAGATGGGAGAGTTCTCTTAGCAACATCGCGGGAGGATTTTTATAAGCTGCTTAGAGATAACGGGATTCTGCTCTATAACCTTATACCTTGGGAGGCCTAAGAAGTAATTTCACTATCCCTAACTCTTGACTCATTAGCTAACAATTCTAGCAACCTGATTATAAGCACTAGCAACTCCTCTATGCTATTCAATGCTTGCAGCCACGAGGTAGTCTAAAGATTGCTAAGGAGGTTATTCAAGGCTTATGTCTTGTAATTACTATCACATATTCTTTTCTGCTATACCATTGTCCAGAGTTTTCGAAGACTATCATTGGATGGATAATGATGGCTTCGATTGTGGGTTCAGTTATCGCGTTGGTGGTTATTAATATCAAGTTGGCGTACCATGAAGTCAAGTTTTGAGGTGGTCCTGAAGGGGGCGGGGTCCGGGGTCCGGGGTCCAGATTCTGTTTAAATAGAGAAATGAAATCAGTGGATCCCAAAAGCATCTCCTGCGATATGACGACAGAAATTCTCACAAAGGCCTTGGACAAATTAAAATTTAAGAAGTTTTGGGGTCGTAAAGTGGAAAATAGAAGGCGTTCTGACTAATAGCTGTCAATCGAGGATTGCTTTCTTATGTCGACCTATTCCTAACGACAACATTTACACCTTTCCGCGCCTCCTTAATGAATGGCAGGATAGACACAGCTGCCACATCTACATCCTCTCGTGTTGTCTTATACAACTCCATTGTTTGGCCTTTCTGCATACCCGTCCCATCCCAGAGCTCAAACTTCCTGAATACAGCCGCGAGAATCAGGTGCAACTCCGCAGTCGCAAGATTCACACCCACGCATCTCCTTGTACCCCTTCCAAAGGGCATCTGGAACCTCTCGAGGTCTGGATTTTCAATGAATCGTTCGGGTCGGAACACATCTGGGTCAGGGTAGAGGGACTCGATTCTGCCTAGAAGGATCGGGGTCATGCCAACGATCACGCCACGCGGAATGATATAAGTCTTTCCATCCTTTGATGACTTGTACTCCAAATCCTCATCTGGTGCAATTCGCTCCATGGTAAAACCTACTGGTGTGTGTATACGAAAGGTCTCAAGTATAACAGCGTTCAGGTAGGGCAGTGTTTCTACGGCCATACACTCAGGCATAATGTTCTCGTCAGGCATGACAGCCATTAACTCTTTTTTCAGTTTCGCTAACTTGTCTGGATTCGCGAGTAGATGATACGTAATCGAGGTTAGCATATGTGACCCAGAGTCTGTTCCTCCAGCAAGTAAATGCTGTCCTTCGACTGATAACCTTGCTGTTGTTTTTTCCTCGTCTGGTATATTGCTGTCAAACAGATCACGGATTACCGACGGCTTCTCTCCTTTGTCGCTGCTGCCAACGGCCTTGAGCTCTTCAACATGCCTGGTCACTTTCTATCTCTCCCAATGCCAGTGTTAGTCTTGAACTTTACATCTTGAACTTTACACATTGGAGTCAAGCAACTTTTATAAGGAAGCAAGGCGTACCTCGAAAAATGGTATTGCAATTTTCAGTGGTGGCATCAATTTTTCAATGATCCGTTGCGGTAGTCTCATCATCAGCGAGTTGACCCACGGGTGGTAGCAGTTCACGTGGAAGGCCTTTGGGAAATTGTGGAACGCATCGAAAAAGTCCGTATTCAAATCATCTGCAACAAGGCTATCCCAACTCTTCCCAAAGGAGTATTCTGTAATGATATCGTTGTTCGTAGCGGTATATAGGAGTTTCAGGTTCACAGGAGTCCCGGATTCCCCATGTTGACGTAAAATTTCAAGAATTTTACTAACCTTGTCATGGAGGATAGGCTCAATCCTTCTTACGCTCTTCTTTGAGAAGAAGGCATTCAAAGGGGCCCTCTTCTGTTTGTGTAGCTCATGACTTTGAGTCCCGAAGGCAACAGTGTTATTGAATTGAGGGACACCATTGCAGAAGAACTCAGTCTTATCTCGCCTGCGACTTGGCCCTGTATACAGCTGGTCGATAAATTCTGGATCATTGATGTGGACCATGTTCGGCTTTGTCCGGACGATTGGACCATATGTTTTATGCAAGCCTTCCAATTCCCAGATATATTTGCCACCAAGAATCACATCATGGTAATAGGGAACTATCGATGACACGGCTGATAGAACGCCCGATTGTTAGATATAGTATGTCATCATTCGAGGGCTTGTGCTTACCGGCGATTCTGGGACCAGGGAAGTGTGATAGTGGACTGAAATAAAGACGGTAAAAGATGGTGAATACAATGTAAGAACTTGTCAGGCAAGTTATAACTACAGCCAGTATAGTGTATTTGCTAGACGACATAAGAGCCTCAACGAGGGATACAGAGGGCATCATTTCTACCATGACAGTGATATAAGAGCTTGAAAAAGTAAGAAGAGAAACAGTAGATGAAGCCAGTGATTCGAAAGACTTCCTCTTTATACTTTGTAGAATTCTTGACATTGGCCAGACCCAGACTCACCTTGTCAGCACTAGTCACGGCGCACTTGTACAAATTAGTTGTACAACAGACGAGGCTCCTTCGTACCTTTGTACTAGTACGAAGTACTCGTATTCAGTGACCAATACCCTAGGTCAGCTATACCTACTTCCCAGTTGATTGAACATGACAAATACAGTAGGTGCTTATCTAGTCGCCTTTTTTTTAAAGTCTAATAGTGTAGACTGTTTTTACTCCATAGTTTTATACTATCCATTTACTAAAAGTGCTTAGAATTAATAAAGAACAGACATCTCTTAGTTTGAAATTGCTTTGGTCTGCTATATCTTTTGCTATTCAAGGGATTTATAGTAGAGTATAGATCTATACCTTCAGAAAGCAAAACACGCTTCTGGTTCTAGCAGGAAATAAAAAAGGGAAATAGGGACGATACTTACGGGGAGCTGGGAGCTGGGTCAAGGCGCCCCTAAAAACGGGATACGGTGATACGGTATTTCATGGACCAACTTAGTTCCTAATCCTAATAATCTGTACGCAAATCGGCTAATTTATCACACGTAACTATATGACCCGGACCCGGAAAAGGCTGCCCCTTTCCTTTTTCAAGTTCAGAAATAGGGGAATCGGGAATTAGAGCAATGCATACACAACGGGCGCTGATAAGCGTTAACGATCCGTTATGGAAGGACGTGTTATCTAGAGCAAGATGGTTCTCGCTGCTTTCCTACTATCTCCAAGTGCTCTTATATAGAACCTCGATCTGGGGCCGTCCAGTCCGGAATCCCTACTATATCGCCATCTAAGAGTTGATTAGCTCTAATATACTATATGTAAAGGTTAAGACTTACCTGCAGTCGGCTTTATGCCATAGTTAATAATATTTACTGCCATTGTTCTAAGAAACGCAAGCGAGTCAGCATTATACTATTTCTTTATACTCACGCAGTTCACCCATCCACACGGTAGGAAATTATTTTCGCAAACATCTAGAGTTGGATGTCCATCGTAGGGACCGTAGGCAAAAGTATGCGTTAACTATAGAGGAGATATATATTAGCAAAGCAATACCATACTAGGAATAGATTTTGTAGTATAAAAGAGCAATCTTATAGAAGATATGCATCTATATAATCGGGAGAAGCGGTAACGAGATGCAAAGGTCCAGTCTGCTCTGCTTCGCGCGAGTTATTTTGGGAAGATGTTATAGGCCTCACCTCATGCATTATAATTGAAGCAAAGGTGACTATCAGATCAGCAGGCGTGTCCCTCAAAGCCTGTGCCTTGGCCTTATCTATTATACCCTTATCGATTTTAGAGTACCAGCTACATTCCTTGACTGCTGGCCGTACTGGTTTGTTGATAAAATATCTCAGTAACCTATTAATCTGATTAGAAGCGGCACTCTAGATACTAGAGCATAAGAGCAATAGTAGCTGAGCTGAGCTTACGAGGGGCAGAGTTGGATATCAGATAAAGTCTTTGCAAAAGAAGTATAAGAAGTGAACGCCGCAGAGGAGTTTTCAATAAAGCAAGCCACATAAGTGCTATGCAGTACTAGCTCCTTTGATCCTTTGTTGTAGTACCATTTTCCACTATCCCGCTCGATGATTCTCGCGCTAAAGCGTGTACCAGTGCAATAGAAGTACTATTTAAATAGAGATAATTTAGTATATTCCACTATTATATAGGGAAGAGGTGTCCGATTTGCTTACTATATTATCCCTCCCATTTATAGCTGCATAATATTTAGGGGTTCCCAAAGTAGAAATAACACTAGCAGGTATAGCAGATTGTTCGAATAATAAATGCAGTCATCGAAATAGTAATCCACTTATAGTTACGTACATTAACAAGTAGCTTAGCTGTATTATTAAAATCTTTATTCTAACTAGTTAAACTAGGTTTTGCTATATAGAATTTCTTAAGCTCCTTAGCAATAAGGTCTACTTGCCGAAAAGCTTCTACAATATAAGCATTTAGTCTTATAGGATCTATAATAGACATAATAGTTATTAGTATATAGTAAGATATATATTAATAAGTAGTGTTAGAATGCATATCACGTGGACTATATGATATTAGCGACGAGGCTTAACCTCTTCGCCTACAGCTCAGAAAGCATAAATACAAGATAAGTATACTAAGGGAATTAAGACAACTAGCTAGACAAGCTAATAGTAGTGATCACAAAGTAATATAACATCTGTATTACTAATAAGTGGTAAGAGAAGAGTAGACTTGCTATAGTAAAGAAAAAATATACTCGAGTAGAATCTGGTGAATAGAAGGCTTACCAGCTTCACAATCTCTAGAAGTATAGTATGCTGCTGTATAGCTAATTAAAAGTACTAATATAACTGCCTATATAAGTCTTATAAGTGAGGAAGAATACATAATCGAGTAGGCTGTACTAAAAAATATATTAATATTAGGATAATATAAAAGAGCAAGGGATAATATACTAGTAATACTCTAATGAGAGATCTTATAAGAGAAGCAAATAGCTGCGCTAACCTTATTCTCGTACTAAAACGCGGCCCGCATAAACTCTATATATACGAAAAAGGAGGTGACGGAATAGATACGAGTTATAGTGCCTTGTTCCGCGAGTTTTATCTATTTATATAGAGGTATACGCCTGTTACCTGCTGATCCTGTATCGCTTTCTCCGAGCGAGCGAGCTCGTGCCCTAAGCACGCTTTGCGCAGATTGATATTACGGCTGCGCTTTCTGTGCGACTTGTTAATAACATAGAGAAATGTTTCGGGGTTGTTTTGTGCAACTGAGGGGCGGTATTAGGGAATGCTATTCCCCCAAATTCGATGCTGTTGGTATCACAGGGTAGGTGACAGTCACGTATCTACTGCATAGCTATGATTGCTCAGTCGGGATCGAGATTATGCCTCGATCACCAGCTAAGTCAGCATATGCTAAGTCACATGACTGACACATGCTGCCATTGTCCCAACAGGAAGTGCTGGAAGTGAGGGTATGGCATTAGGTTTCACTACTTTAATCCCTATAAAATCTCGTATTTCCAGGGTATAACTCCTGACGATAAGGTACCTTCCCTGTCACCTAATTTACTACTACCCCTATATCACTTAGGATTCTCTGAATAGCTTTATTTACTAAAAAGAATCACGTGTTTCACCTTCTACCCCCCTCTATGTCATTTCTGCCTAGCCTTACCTAGCCTTTCCTATGCCTCTCCTATGCTATCAATTTCTTACTCAGCCTTGCCATAGCCTTGCCAGCGTAAGAGATTAGCCCTAGTCAGCCAGAGGGGTGGCTTGGCTGGAACTTGGACCTGGGGCCAAGAAGTGCGAAACCCCTTCTATTGTGCCATCTAAGACTTGATTAGCTCTAATATACTATATAATATATAAAGGCTAGGACTTACCAAGGAGCGGCTTCATGCCACAGTCAAAAATTAATGCTGCCATTGTTCCAAGAAACGCAAGCGTATCAGCATTATTAAAATTCTTCAAAGCCACGGCGCTTTTCCATCCATACGCGTTGTGCTCTGAGTGCTTATCTCCGTCAATGTCTTCTGACATGCCATAGGCAAAAGTATGCGTTAACTATAGAGATACATATTAGCAAATCAATTATCACGCGTATTGCGCTCCACGTGATGCCTGGCATGCTCCCTTGCCTTAGCGCCACGCTAGTTAGCCTGCGTATCAGGGCCCCAATGCCCCATGAGGGCATCCCTAGAATGCATCCCCTTTGACCACCCTAATATGCAGTCTTCCTGATAGTAATACTATACAAGGAATAGATGTTCTAGGGCTTACCTCATGCATTATATAATGAGAAAGGCCAACAGTCATATCAGCAGGCGTTGGTATATAGGTTAACTCGTGATATATGCCACGTTCCAAATCCTTACTATAAAGATTGGAGTACCAGTTGCATCCCTCGACTGGCCGTACTGGTGTGTGTCGAAAAATATCTACGAACCTATGAATCTGATTAGAAGCGGCGCTCTAGATAATAGAGCATAAGAGTAATAGTAGCTTAGCTTACCAAGGGCAGAATAGGATTTCATTATTGCCATAGTTAAAAATACTAAATGCTATAGTACCATTTCTAGTAAAGCACTGATAGTAAACATTTTCTGGTAGTGCCTCATGACCATTCTTCTTGTGCATGTGTACAAAATCACCATTGACCAGCTTTATAGGTTCCTTTTCGTAGCGGTCACTACCACAATAGATGTGCTATTTAGATAATTTAGTAGTATATTCCACTGCTATAAAGAGGTATTCATTTTATATACTATACGATCATGCCCGTGTTCCATTATAGAATATAGTTCAGTCCCTCTATCAGGAATAAGACCAAGATTTATAGAAGATATATCAAATAAGTTATGCATTGAACGAGCAATCCACTCAAAACTATACTTGTTAATAAGGAGCCTAGCTGTATTATTATAATCTTTATTCCAACCAGGTTCTGGTTTATAAAGTTTTGTAAGCTCCTTATCAACAAGGTCTACTCGCCGAAAAGCTTCTGCAATATGAGCCTTTAGTCTTATAGGATCTATAATAGAAATAATAGTTATTAGTAATAGTAGGATATATAACCTCTTTGCCTATAGCTTAGAAAGCATAAATATAAGACAAGCATAGCAATGCAATCAAGACGACTAGCTAGACAATCTAGCAGTAGTAATTATAAAGTAGTATAATATCTGCATTACTAACAAGTAGTAAGAGAAGAGCAGACTTGCTTTAGTAAAGAGAATATATAGAATAGAAGACTTACTCTTTCCACAATCTTTAGAAATATAGTATGCTGCTATATGGCTAACTGAAAGTACTAATATAACTGCCCATATAAGTGAGGAAGAATACATAATAGAGTAGGTCGGACTAGAAAAGAACAGGTAATAATATTAATATAATATAAAAGAGCAAGCAATCCGAGTTTAATAGGAAAGAGCAATAGACGTCCGGTGTAGCGGTAGGCATATTAATTCTGCGCCTATGCATAGAGCTACTAAAGCGCGCCTGCATATATATACAAAAAGGGGAGGTTGCGGAATAGATAAACGAGTTATAGTGCCTTATTCCGCGAGTTTTCTCTATTTATCAACTTACGAAGTATTGCTCGGAGCGGTCCGCGGATATGTGGGTAAGACGGTAAAAAGACTGCTAAGTGGGAAGAATCTGCCGGCCGTCAAGTACGAGGTGGGGCTAACGAGCCCGAAACCACATTTTTAACGCGCTGAAGAATTTCTCGTCACTACCAAAGGATCCTGTATCACTTTCTCCGAGCGAGCTCGCGAGCTCGTGCCCTGGAGGCTGGAGCACGCTTGGCTGCGATTTCGGTCATCTTCAAGACTCATCGCTTGCTCCGGCACTAACATCTAGCTCCAATGAATAAGGAGAATGAGACGATGGGGAAAGATGGGGAAAGATGGGGAATGGGAGGAAGGTAGTGTATGAGAACTTAGAAGGCGATGGAGAGGCCTAGGAGGACGATATTTGAGAGCGAGACGATTGTGGGTTTGCAGATGCAGGAGAAATGTGCTGTGCGGTTTGTTAAAAGGGTTGGAGAAATGTTTCGGGGTTGTTTTGTGCGATCGAGGGGCGGTATTGGGGAATGCTATTCCCCCAAATTCTATGCTTTTCTAATTTGGATTCGTAACTTCTGGGAATTGAGATCGACGAGAACCCCGATACTCCGTGGTATACTTTTTGGAGACGGATAGGCCAAGAAAATAATTTGGCAAGGGGTCCAAGATTCATAGAAAGGCTCGAAATATTCATTGAAGATATAGGAAAAGAAGCACTGCTGACTTTCAGGTGGCTGTTTGAATCCGATTCGTCCGCTTGGAATATGGGCAATTGTTGTAGCTCACCAGGGCTATCTAAAAAGGTACTCGAGTCCAAAACTCCCATCGCATATGGTAGCAGTAAGAAAGTCACTCGACTGTAGGAAATTGGCTCATAAAAACAGATACAACCCAACGAGAACAATCGTATCATCACCACCAACTGTACATTTCCCCATCTTTATTTATGCTATACACACAAGGTCGCCCACCGTTTCACCCCTTTCCCCCCCTTCCACCCTCTGATCCATCACGCAAATACACTCTAGTGGTGAGGCTCCTCCTCAGGCTCTTCCTCAAACCAATCGAATTCCTGGCTCGCAGCAGCACCTCCCTCGGCCTGCCCTTCAATCTCAACAGCAGATGCTGTGTAGGACTTCAACTCGTTCGCAATGTCGGCCTCCTCGGGAGACTTCGGGGCTGCTGGCGCGGTGAACTTTTGTACGCTGCCTTCGGCATCCGTGGCTTTGACGACGGGCACTTTGTAGGCTTTCAGTTCGCGGACGTAGAGGTCTTGGATGAGGTCTATGAGGGGGATGTTAGCAGAGGCTTTAGGGACATTGAAGAAATGCCGCGGGGCTCGGGATAGAGATTCATGGGAAGCGATGCTCTAGTAAATCGCTTTGGGTATGAGAGGAGGGTTGGACGAACCTCGACGGGCAGCAGTAGGGGTGATGAAGGTGCGCTTCGCAACCATGCCGGTAGCTTGCTGTCTCGCGACACGGGCGATTGTGGAGCGCTGAAACTGTTAGCTGGGTCGTCCGAGGAGCTGCTAGTTGTCCATACCGAAGCTCTGAGAGATTGGGTAAGCATCTTGACGGGTGTGGTGGTGTCAATTGGATATTGCGAGGGCGTGAATGTCCTTCGGATTTTGAGGCTGGAACGAGGAGCGAGGTTCTTCAAACACAGTCACGTGCCATTGAAGCTAATCCCTCTTAGGCCTCAGGTTTCCGGAAAACAATGTTTCATAAATGCATGTCTGATATTTTCCTGTTTTGCGAAGGCTGTAACTTTCGTCTGCTTTGTACATATTCAGGCTGTTGTATGAAGTTTCTTGGCTTTGTGAACATAGCCTCATCACACAGAATCCTGTTTCCAGATACAACTAAATTCTAAGTCCATCTCAACCTCCAGATTATTCTTTCTAGCCTCGCGAGTTTTCGATATCCTTGTTTCCAGGTACAAATCTGTCTATCATAGCTTTTGCATAGCAGCTACACCAATTTACGCAGTGTTTTCCAAATCACAAGTCTATATGCCTAGAATCGAGATTGCAAGAATTCGAGAAGTTTCTTGCTTTGGGTGACTCACCCGTGACAAAACAAGGCTGCATTTAGTGTCTAAACAGCTATTCAAGCTCAATATACGCAGAAGTTACTGCTGTTCTAAGTGATGGAATGGGCACCGAGATACACCATCGTATATCAAGAGTATCTGATAACGAGGTCGGCCATCAGCCTCTCAAAAGAGTCAGTACAAATAATCGACATGAGCCTTCCGTGCTCCAACATTGTTGGCTGGTCCAAGAGAGGTCTTGCTCAAGAGACGCAATTATTGGGATCTTCATCCATCACACGTCCCGAGACAGACACGCTGGATCTGCATTCCTCAAGCCCCTTTATACGATTACCCGGTGAGTTACGAAACCGAATCCTCGAGTACTGTGTCCAAGAAGCCACTTTCTGCCCTCGCTGTCTCGAACACCACAAAATCGTAGCCGACGTCTCCCGCAACATGCAAATCAGGGGCATCGGCTCACTCCCCGTTCTGTTTGTAAACCGGCAAATTCACGACGAGGCTACCAGTCTCGTATACTCCCGCCTCGAGCCCGTAGCAATCAACGGCTATTTCCTCACGTTCCACCAAAGCCAAACGTCCTTCCTCCCGTCATCCTACCCCGCGATCTGGCCACACCACCCACATGTCCAGAGTTCCGCTCGTAGCGTGAGCATTACCATGAGCTACTGGAAGGCATGGGGTGAAGGCTTAGGCAGCTGGTGCGATTTCACCAGTGACCAACGATCCCTCGCTGGCCCACATAGCGGCATCAACGCAATGACGCCCTTCGAGACGCACCGCTCTGTGATTCGCAAACTAGCCAAGTATCTGCGGACTTTCAAATCCTTGTCTCAGCTCGAGATCATCATCGATCTTCGTCGGCATCCCGAGGGCAACGATTCCATCCATGGACTACGGCAATTACTGCCGCTGTACGACCTCCGCGTTCCGAGTACCGCTGTGAAGTTCCAGCTGCAGGTTGATTTGAGGCGTGACAGATCTGTTGGGGTTGAGCCTTCAGCGGGGTTCCGAGAGCAGTCACATGAGCTTGTTTTGGAGTGGATGCAGGCTTGGAAAGAATGCTTGCTTTGTAGCGGGCGACAGGCTCCCGATTTTGAGAGTGGTGTTGAGGAGTGGGAGTATGATTCCTTGCGGTATGTTGTTGTGAGCCAGACGACCTTTTTAGGATCCTTCCAGCAATAAGGTATGGTTGTGAAAGAGCTACAGCGGTTAGCGGACAGAGTCCCTTGTACTATGTCGGGTTGTTATGGTAAGTGGTAACGGAAGTATTTGATAATATGTAAGTGAAGATGAGTCTATCTACTGGGAGTAAGAATGCAACGGCAGAACTTCCCAGTGCTGAAGACAGCTTACAAGATGATAATGAACATTGAACCTTGCTCGAGATTACCTACATTTTCTTATTAGATATAAGCCATATATATACATATATATAGCTCACTTTAATCACCTGGATTTACGAAATCATGAAATCAGTGCTTCCTATGGGAAAATGCTCATAATGTAGCTTTCTATGGTTACACGGCTCAATATGCAAGCCAGGCCCAACTCCCGAACCACAACCGACGACCAAGCCATCTAAGCGTAGAAATTGACAGTATCTTTCTTCCTACAGGTGAAATATTTGTCAGCAATGTTTTAAGAGCGATTGCAGAAAAGTGATTGTAGACGTACTTAGCTTGAACTTCCGCAATGGCATCAACGTAATGTTCGTGGCTGATTTTGTTCTTCCCCATTCTCAACGCAATCATACCCGCCTCCACACAAACAGCCTTAAGCTGAGCACCTCCAAACTCATCCGTACTTCTTGCCAGCTCGGGCCAGTTGACTGCATCATCGACCGTCATTTTTCTGCTGTGAATCCTGAGAATCTGTGCTCGGGCTTCCTCATTAGGAAGAGGGAACTCGATCTTTCTGTCCAGACGTCCAGAACGTAAGAGGGCAGGATCGAGAACGTCGACTCTGTTCGTAGCTGCAAGAACCTTGATACGATCATCTGAAGCGAAACCATCAAGCTGGTTTAGAAGCTCCAACATGGTTCTTTGGACTTCTCTGTCTCCGCTCTTCTCACTGTCGAAACGCTTTGTACCAACGGCATCCAACTCATCAATGAAGATGATCGCAGGTGCCTTTTCCTTAGCAAGAGCGAAGCAATCCCGGACCAACTTAGCACCATCACCAATGAACATCTGTACTAGTTGTGGACCGGCGAGTTTGAGGAAAGTGGCATCGGTTTGGGCGGCGCAAGCTCGGGCGAGGAGGGTTTTACCTGTACCAGGAGGTCCATACATGAGGGCACCTTAATCAACGTTAGCTTAGGAGAAGGAATCTGTCAATGGCTATGCATACCCTTGGGAGCCTTGATACCAATCTTCTTGAATCTATCGGCCTCCTTCATTGGCCATACTATTGCCTCTACCAACTCCTCAATCTGCTTATCAAGTCCTCCTACATCAGTGTACTTTTCCGTTGGCTTCTCATCAACCTCCATAGCCTTGACTCTGCTGTCATATTCTGCGGGTAATGTGTCCAGAACCAGATACGAATCCTTGTTGACACCGATCAGGTCTCCTGGCTTCAGTTGCTCAGGATCGACGAGACCAATAAGGGGGAGGAAGATAGTTTGTCGGGTGGAGGTCTTGATTACTGCGGACTTCCCTACGCGCGTGGCATCCAGGTCGATATTGGCACCTTCTTCTTGGGATTCCGCAGTTGGGTCTAGATCAAGCAGCTCAACAACATTGCCGACAAGGTAGGGTAATTGCCTGCCAAACGGTTAGCCAGATCATTAAAAGACATACAGATGAGAATAGATATTCGTACCTGTTGTTCTCAATCTTGTCGAGGTTGTCCTTGATCTTCTCGCCCATAGTAGCCTTCTCGTGAGATAAACGTTGATACTCGCTCTTCATGATCCGTGAATCGTTCTCGAGCAGCCTTTTCCGTGTGAGAATATCTAGTGTGCTTAGATTGTATATCTCTCCATCTATAGGGTCCTCTTCCTTCTCCTCGGGCTCCGCATCCTTCATCTCGGCATCGCCATTCTGATCGGGCTTCTTCCCTTGATCTTTGTCGCCATCGCCCTTCTTGTCCTGGTTATCCCGTTCAAGGTCATCAAGATCTTCTAAGGTGGACATGATGGAATGTATAGAGGGTCGACGAGGTCAAGGTGGTACAGGTGGTACGGGAAGCTGATGGAAGAGTCGTGGATGGAGTGCGAAGCTACAAATGGGTGTTTAGTATTCGGAGCTTAGAATCAACGAGAGAGCTTCAAACCCAATAGTCGCGTAGCGAGATCAGGCAGCTTGGGACGACGAAGACTGAGTCATGTGACATGAAATTAGTGGGTCGTATTATGTGAGCATTATTCTATTTTTGCCCAATTCCATGAGCAAGGCCTCCTCTCCCTTTCCTACTCCATCCCTTCCTTCGCACGCTCACTCGCCATCTCGAAGAACGTCAACTGTCGCTTTTAATACTCTCCCAAAGTTGCCGGTCACCTTTCCAGCGATAGTAACCGACGTCTTTCCTACGACTTGGAATCCTTCACAGACGCCTTCACTGGTCCTTCGTTCTGAGAAGCTTCCTTTTGTCGGGCGATTCAGCAGCGCAAAATCACATTTGCCCTGACATTCATTATTCCCACGCAGACGGTATCCCTTCTCATATCGATCCGCAACTCCCAACCTCCTCTTTTCCGTCTTCACCTTCGATCTTGCGCCGACTACAATTCTTTGCGCAACTTTCCACGTCCTCTGTACAGCGGAGACTCTTCTAGACGCTTCTGCTTCGGTCCCAGCTCGCGCAATTCACCCCACCTGAATCAGCTGCCGCCGACCTCTTCGACGACCTTAGTCTTCAGGACGCCAGATCGTGAGGTATCATAAAGTCAATACCGCCAAACTGCATTCTCAACTCTTCGTCAAGCTTAGCACGACCCTCCTTTGCGAAAAACCAACACAAGACTTTCGAACTCGTGCTGCCGTATCGCGCAAGAGAAAACAAGTCCGCAAGAGACTCCCCCGTCGTCCAGTTTTCGACGAACTTGACAATATCTACCGGCCAAAGCCGTACAAGTCAAAGATGATTCCTCAGACTAATCCGGCCGATAAAGGCGCAGAATGGAGCGAGAACTTGAACATGACTCTCATGTGCAAGGACTGCAAGGAATTTCCTCCAAACCTTGTCGAGGAATTCTCCTCTGGCGACATGGTCTGTGGTTCCTGCGGCCTCGTCCTTGGTGATCGCATCGTCGATACTCGCTCTGAGTGGCGTACGTTCTCCAACGATGATCAGGGCAATGATGACCCGTCCCGTGTGGGTGATGGCGCCAACCCTCTTCTCAATGGCTCTCAGCTTCAAACCACCATCGCGTTTGGTGATGGCAACGCTCGAAGTCGCGATCTTCTCCGCGCCCAAGGCAAATCTGCTAATGATAAAGCCACTAAAGGCCTACTTGCAGCATACAAGGAGATTGGTGCTCACTGCGACGCCGTTAACATCCCCAAGAATGTTTCTGATACTGCCAAGCACCTTTTCAAGCTCGTCGACGACGCCAAAGCCTTCAAGGGCAAGTCGCAAGAAGCAATCATCGCTGGTTGTATCTTCATCGCCTGCCGCCAGTGCGGTGTTCCCCGAACTTTCCGCGAAATCTACGCTCTGACGAAGGTTTCCAAGAAGGACATTGGTCGAACTTTTAAGGCTTTGGAGAAGTTCTTTGCCCAAGACAGTGCTGGTAAGGTTGCGATGGCTAATGCTGCTGGTGGTAAGTTGTATGCAGATGCTATACCAGTAGTTCTACTTATTGACATTGTATTTCAAGGAAACCTCCAATCAACAGACACGTACCAGACCACTACCTCTACCAATGCCAAAGACCTCTGTCTACGTTACTGCAGTCAACTTGGTCTCAAGTCCCAGCAGTTCGTTAAAGTCTCTCAAGGGCTCGCCGATAAGATGTCCACTGTCGGTGATCTCGCCGGTCGTTCTCCACTATCAGTCGCAGCCGCTTGCATATACATGGCCTCATTCTTGCTTGGCAAGGGAAAGACTCCAAAAGAGATTTCGCAGGTTGCTGGTGTTAGTGATGGTACAATCCGCACTGCGTACAAATATCTGTACCAAGAGCGCGAGAGATTGATTGAACCAGATTGGATTGCCGATGGCAAAGGCAAGATGGACAACCTACCAGTCGGTTGAATGGGTGATACCATAGATTGATCTGACATGGCTTTGGGGTTGGTGAGAGGTGTGGCACGGTCTCGTTTGCCTGTTCCTGCTTTCGATTGCAATCGGTCGTTGCTGCTTCGGGCTTGATCTTAGATGCAGTCTGACATGTTGCGGGATTGCGATGGGATATGTCCCGGTTAATCCTTCTGCGCTCATTTCCGACGGATCTTTGCCTATGAGCATCGATTATCCACGTCACTTGATTTGTTGCGGAACGAGTCTGGACATTAATATATATTTTACCTGCTAATCGAAACAGGATAAGTTTTAGTGGAAGAGAAGTCTTCAACAGTTACGGCGGCGGTTGCTTGTGGTCTAATACTATGTAAAGAAATACAAGCACTTAACCACATATGATCTACCCTTGAGGATTGAAATTGTGTCATGTATTGCGTCGTATTTTTCTAGTTTCCGCGAGGGGTACCATCCTGACATGTTCCATTGCTGTACTCCGTGATGCATTTATTTTATTATTTGCTTCTTCAAGTTCTTCCTCGTCCATTCTGATCCTCTCTCTAACATCCGTCAACGCCTGCACTTACAAATTCAGCCACCAGGCCTCCTCATCCTCCGCACCCCCCTCCAAATCCCGCGTTTTGCATTCGCGTCAAAAGATGATAGGGGTTTATGGTAGTAATGGAAAGGGTCGGCGAGGAGGCTGAAGGAATGTACGAAGAGAGGAAAGGTTGGTATGTTAGATAAACGGGAAAGGGCCAGAAAACAATCATCTGTTACCGGAGACTCTTAGCCTCACGACATAAATGTCCGACAATTACTAGAGACTCAAGATGAGTGGATTTGAACTATTCGATATGAAGGCTACCTAGTCTCAGCCTTGCGTCTCGCCTGCAGGGATGCTGATGACCGTTAAGTTAAGATTCGTGAATATTAGTAATAAATATACTTCACCTGTGAAATAACTTGAGGCTAAATTTTTTTGAGGCACTTGAGTCTCTCAAATGTAAATACTACTAGATCTGCTATGCTGCAGTGAGAAATTCCGTTTACTGAATGCTCGATGTCGTTCACCAAGGGCACTGAACCGAGCTGCCTCGGCACATGCAGCTATCCCGGACGGTGGGGAAGCTCAAATCCGGGGTATCAACAGACGACACCTCTTTCTTTTCCACACTTCCTGTATCGATCCAATTCATTTTCCTTTATACACATTTTCTCTTAGAACTATAGTACAGAATGAGCAGCCCAGGTGCAGGTTTCGAATACCCAGCCACGGAAGTATCTTGGCTAAAGAGAGATGTCCTCCTTTTCGCCAACAGCATTGGCTGTACAGCTGACGAGCTTCACTTCCTCTATGTACTCTCCTCTCCACATCCCCATATCCTATCTTTAATATCTAACAATAAACCAGGAACTCCACCCCAACTTTTCCGTCTTTCCAACCTACCCCATCATCCTGCGTAATTCCTGCCCGCTTTCCTACATACTACCCCTCCCTACACAAAACCTCTCTAACAGCTCCACTCCACAGCATTCAAAGAAACCAGTCAAGAAGTAATCGATTTCTACGCCTCCAACCGCAACCACCATCCCCGGCATCCCGAAATTCGATTCCCGCCGC
>QGMG01000588.1:0-23445 GCA_007825325.1 Lachnellula cervina | reverse complement strand
AGCTATAGCCTCTATTAAGCATCTTAGCTAGATATAAGTTAATTACCTCTAATAGTCTTAAAGTTAAAGAATAACTAACTACTATATATTCTTATTTACTATAACTATAAATAGAAAGATTACTTATCTAATGCCTATTATAAACTAAAGAAGCCTAGAGCAGAAATCAAAGAAATTATAAAGGCAGATAGATTATATAAGATTAAGGTAAATAAGCTATTAGATAGCCTATTAGATTTAGAAAATAAGTATACTTAGAGAAAGACTCCTCTCTAAGCAAATTTAGTATTAATTGTTTATATTTAGATTTAAGTAAATTAATAGAAGATAAGCTACTTCTCTTCTCTTATACTTTAGTAGCTAATTCTATTTCTATATATTTAAATGCTTTATAAGATACTAGAGTAAATAGTTTTCTTTTTCTTAATATATAACTTAGTATTATATTTATAATCTATATAGGAGTTCCTATTAAGCAACTTGAGATATCTATTACAATTATAAGTTATAATAGAAGCATTTTAAAATCAATCTAATATCTAGTCTATCTTACTTTTAACTTTAACTAATATTACTTCTTTAATATACCTTTCCTCTTAATACTTCTCTATTACTATAATATTATTATTAGATACTAGTAGTTCTCTTACTTTAAGATAAAGATTAATTTATTTGCCTAATAGCTACTTTAGCTACTAGCTATATAATTGTACTATTACTTACCTCTAATAAAATAGATAATATTAGATATTTCTTATACTTAACTATTTCCCTAGCTAATTATAATAAATAACTAGAAGAATAGTAAATATTAGAACTAATAGATAAATAAATAGATCTAATTTAAGAAAGAGGCCTAGTAAGTTATAATAGAATTAGTAGAACTGCTTATATTACTAGTAGTTACTCTTAGTCCTCTCTTATTACCTTCTATCTTACTAGCTATACTGCTTCTATAGCCTTATATTCTCTAATTATTATAGAAAGCAATATATTAAATACTTTAGAAGAATAACTTATTAAAAATAAACTATTTCCTATCTAGGCATAAATTTACCTAGCTATCTTATTATATAAAGCTAACTAAAAGACCTTAACTACTACTATTATCTAATAGACTTAATATTACTTATATTAGTATTATAAGAATAGATTACTATATAAAAAGATAGAATACTAAGATCTTTACCTCTAGCCTTTATAAGATTAAATAGCTTATTAAGAAATATACTCTAATAATTAAAGTTAATAAGATAAACAAAGATAGTATTAATATAAAGAAGATCTCTAAGGCATATTATAATTACTTTAATATCTTCTTAAAGGCTAGTTTAAACTAGTTATTACTAGTTTAGCTATATAATTATAAAATCGAATTAACTAAGCCAAATAATCTTAAGTATTATCTGCTTTATAAGATATTTATAAAGGAACTTAAGATCCTTTATAATTAGCTACTTAATAACTTAGTAAAAGGTTTTATTACTTCGAGTTATATACTCTTTACCTTTCTAGTTCTCTTTATATTAAAACCTAAAGGGGGTCTCTAATTTTGTATTAATTTCTATAAGCTTAATACAATTATATAAAAGGACTGCTATCTATTATTACTTATTAATAAAATCCTTAAACAAATCAGTTAAGTAAAGGTCTTTACTAAGCTTAATATCTACTAGGCTTTCTATTGAATTTAGATAGACCTAGAGTTGAAAGAGCTTATTATATTCTATACTTATTATAGTATATATAAATGCAAAGTTTTACTATTTGGATTAACTAATAGACTAAGCACTTATTAGTATTATATAAATAATATCCTTTTTAACTACTTAGATAACTTCTATACTATATACCTTAATAATATTCTTATTTACTTAGATAATCCCTTAGAGTATAAAGTATAAGTTATAAAGGTCCTTTAATGCCTCTATAATGCTAGCCTCTAAGTGGATATAAAGAAGTGCAAATTTGAAGTTATAGAAATAAAGTATTTTAGTTTTATTATCTTTATAAATAGAATTAAAGTTAACTTATAAAAGATTAAAGCTATATATAAATAAATGGAACTAAAAAATATTATAAGCATATAATCCTTTCTTAGCTTTTATAACTTCTACTACTATTTTATTCGCGATTATAAAAAGATTACTTATCTATTAATACATCTAATATATAAGAGAACTTTATTTCTCTTCTTTATAGAATATAAAAACGCGTTTAAGAAGCTTAAGGCCTATATAACTTTAGCTCTAGTTCTTTGCTACTATAATCTAAGCTTAAAGTATATAATTAAGATAGACGCTTTAGATAGGATTATTATAAGAATCTTTTCTTAGAAATATAATAAGAAATAGCATTTAGTTAGTTTCTTTTTAAAGACTATACTCTTTATAGAATATAATTATAGTATATATAATAAGAAGATGCTTATAATTATAAGATTGCTTAATAAATAGAAGATAGAGCTTTAGTATATATATAACTAAATCCAAATCTTTATAGACTACTAATCACTTAAGTACTTTATAACTATAAAGAAGCTTATAGTATAATAAGTAAAATAGATAAAGGCATTAAGTAAGTACTACTTTCTAATTGCTTATTAATCTAAAGTAGAGAATATAGGCGCTAATGCTCTTATCTACTATAGTAATAAAGTCCTAGACTAAGACTAGATTAAGAAGAATCACTATATAAAGGCTCTTCTTATACTAGAATAGCTAGACTTACAGATTTATTAAGAAATAGAACTTTCTAAGATTAGTTTATAAGTTAATTTGGAACTAATAAACAAAGATAAGAAACTTCTTAAAGGTTTAGACTTAGTAAATAAAATTATTAGTATAAACTTAACTGCTAAGTCCCTTACTCTACTTTGCTTATAAGCTATATAAAAGGATAAGAACTTAACTCTTAATAATAGTATTCTCTTATATTATAATAAGTTAGTAGTGCTCTAAGATAATAATCTATAAGTCTAGTTATTCTATAAGATTTATAACTAAATCTCGACTACGCATTTAGAATAAGATAAGATCTTAGAACTACTATAAGTACGCTTCTACTAGCTAAAAATAAACAAATATATTTTATAGTTTGTTTATAATTGTAAGATATACTAAAGGACCTTAGCTCTAAGAGATAAGACACCTAGCTTACGTAAGTTATTACTAGTCTTATAAAAATAATAAGTTAATTTGTTTATAGATTTTAAAGATATACTAATAAACAAAAATGGATTTAATATAATATTAGTTATTATTAACTATCTAGGCAAGTAGCCTATAACTATCCCTTGCTATAAGATTGCTATATTAAAGGATCTCGCCTAGATGTATATTAAATATATCTACTAATACTTTAGTCTTATAAAGACTATTATTTCTAACTGCAGCCTATAATTTATATTATAGTTCTAGACTAAATTCTACTATATCCTTGATATAAAACTTAAGCTTTTCTTAGGTAATTATTTATAAATAAATAGCTAATTAGAGATTATAAACTAGTATATAGATTAATGCCTTTAACTATTTATTAATTACTATTAAAATAACTAGTTAAAGATGCTACTAGTACTTAATTTTATATAGCTCACTCTTCTCTAGTTAAGCATTAAGATATTACTATTTCATCTATATTATAAACGCGAACTATAAATATTATTCGATTAGAATACACTCTTATTATACTTATATTCTTAAGAACTAAATTAGTAAGATGCTATTTAAATTGCTAAGCAGATAAAGAAGACTTTATATATTAATCGAATGAATATAGCTAAGGCATAAGAATAGTAAGCAATAAATACTAATTATAAATAATAGCCTATTAATTTTGAAATTAGAGATAAGATGTTCTATAAAACGGATTACTAGAGACAATTTTGTCCTAGCTGTAAGCTTGACTATAAGATAGCTAGTCTATTTATAATTATAGGAATAACTAGAAATAGCTACTAGCTAGAGCTCCTATTTAATTTTAAGATTTATAACTTCTTCTCTTTTAACAAATTATAGAAGGCTATAAGTAACCTATTACTAAATTAAATCCAACTACTACTATTACTAATTCAGGTTAATAATAAACCTAAATAGAAAGTGAAGCATTTACTTTTCTTCTAAACAGTTTATAAAGTTTTAAAATACTATACAAAATAGAAGAGCTTAGATAAAGACTTAAAATAGTACCTTATATTTAATTTTAAATATATACTATACTGCGTTTACGATTTCTACTATAATTATCTAATAGATCTAGGCCTCTTATAATAACTTCCTAAATAGCTTAAAGTATATAAGAATAAATTAGATAGTTATAAGGATTTGAATAATAATTTGGAAATAGATTAGAAAGTAAAGATAGAGTTTATAGAGAGGCTTTTATACATTTAAGAGTAAACGCTTCTTAGAAGAAAAGAGTAATATTATAGAAATATAATATATAGTATAAATATATGCCTTGTATATATTTATACTAGTATATAACTATTTATATAGTCTTATATTAGGTTCTATATTACTAATTCTATTCCTATCTTCTATTTATATAAATTAGAGTAGTATAAAAAGAGAGTACTTCCTACTTCTTCTTCTCTTCTTAGCTTTATATTCTTATCTATAAAGAGCCTATTATTAGTATTCTTCTATTTTGCTTAACTTCTTTTTCTAGTCACGAGTGAGCTGTGATAAGCTATGCTTTATACTATTAATTACGCGACTTTCTTCTAATATTAATCCTAAATTATAAAGAACTTATTAATAGTAGCATTATAATTAGAGATAGCTTACTTCTCTTCTATTACTACTTTATTCCTTCTACGCGCTAGCGCTCTACACTGAATAGCTCTTTTTATAATCTCTTAAGAGCTAGTAATCTAATAGCTTGTTTTAGTATAAATATAATCCTATCTTATATTAAACCATTTCTTTACATCTTAAAGGCGCTAAGGATTAAGCTTAGAGGCACTATTAATATAAGCTCGAATTAGAAGGCCTCTCGTCTATTTATTATAGTAAGTTAAAGCATTACTATTCCTAGAATAAGACTAAGAAGTAGCTAGCATAGAAGATAAAAGAATAATTAGTAGTAGCTATAGCTTTCCTTTAAGAAGAGCTTAGATATTAAGGCCTCTAAGGCCTTAAGAATATATTATATTATAATACTAAGATTAGATAGAAGGGATATTATTATATAGCAAAAGACGGTCGCTTAGCAAGGGCTCTTAATCTTAGATTTGGCTCTTATTAAGATTATCTTCTTTGTCTTCTAATAGTATTAAATTAATAATAGAAAATTACTTAGAGTCGTCTAGCATATAAACTAGAGGTAATAAACCTCTAATTGGATACTATCTTAGAAGCTCAGGCGTTCTAAAAGTCGCTATCGACTAGTCTCTTATATAATTCCTTCTAACGTTTTTAATATTAATAATAGAATAGCTAATGCTTTTATCTTCTTTAGAAGCGACTAGTCTAATAAGCAGCTCTTTCATCTGCTTATAGTAGTGAGAATAGCTATATTTAAGGCGATTATTATAATGCAAATACGCCTAATATTAAATAGTATTAAACTAGCCTTCAAGGCATATTTGGTAGAATTTATAACTATAGAGCTTAGTATAGACGAGATTAGCTAATATAATAGCTTTCTAGTAGATACTACATTTAAGGTTTTAAATAAGAGGACGCAATTAAGTAGTAATAAAGATATTAGAAGACATTTTTAAATAGCTTTAAAGAGAGGATTAAATTAGTAATAAGTAAGTTAACACTTTTAACTATTTTATACTATTTTCAGATTAGGAGCTTAGCTAATACTTATATTTACTATAGATTAATACTATAATCTAAGTACTTTTAGAGATATAATAATTCTCTCTATTCCGAGCCTCTCTTTTTACTAAAATGCAATTCTAAGCCTTTCAAATATTAAAACGCGATTCTAGACCTTTAGTATATATTAAAATCACTCGATTTTTTAATTAAATATTATAATATTTAGCTTAGGCAGCAACCTTAATAGCTTTCCGCGACCTCTAAATACAATAAAATTACAATTCTAATATTAATAACAGCTAGGAAAATAAGGTTATTCCTAAGGTTAATAAGGGAGCTTATTTTATAGGGCCCCTTTCTAGTTTTGTAGCGTAATCGATAAAGGCAATAATTATAAAACCTTTCTCTTTTAGCGATTTCTATAAAGAAGTAGAGCAAACGCTAACCTAGCGTTTAAATGCTAGCTTTTTGATGATGTTTACGGATCTAGCCTAGTTTTTAATAGTAAGGTGTAGCATTATATATACTCCTAGCCATATGAAGGTTAATTCGTCGTGTTGTGTTGTGGGGCGAAAGAGCTCTACTCACTGTAAGACAAGCGTGATGGGGGGTGCCGTAGTGCAAAGCCCGCTGGGAGACGAGGGAGGAGGGAGGCTACAGTAGGGTACGGTAAATTGGGGCACTATCAATGTTATCGTCCCCTGGCACACCTAGGAATTCATTCATTGCTCTAGAAGATGCTGCCTCTAAATCACACAGGCTGAAACACAAGTCCTACTACATGTACCGTACCACCACCAATTGTGATTTACCTATTATACGGCATGGGATATTGAATCTTCATTTCATCTGGACGACTTGATTGTCGCTTCCTCCGTCACTCGTTTCGTTTTTACATACTGAGCTGTTAATCATCTGAGCGTTTCGCCTTGGCATCAGACTCGAAGTCCTCGTCCTCATCCATCCTCCTCATCCTCCGCAGCCCAATCCAGCATCTTTTCTAGAGATTCCCGTTTATACCACTGGATCCTTCCCTCCACGCCATCAGCGCAACTCATGTTGCACTCACCATTCCCGACATCGATGAATTTCAAGCCGCAAATTGGGCTCCAACATGCCTCTCTTGCCGGGATTGATGCGTCGTCGCGGTCCGTCCAGCGATGACATCCGACGACGGAGTTTCCTCTCGCCGGAAGCAATGGGTAATCCAACTTTACTTGATGGCAGAGCCAGCGAGCAGATACCTAGAAGACCTTCGGCTGCAGAATTTCTGTCCCCAGCAGGCGCCGAAGTAGAGGGAGTATCTTCAAGTCGAGCATCAGCTGAGAGTAGCACCATCCCTCTGGAGCCCTCAATCTCTCCCCCTGTGCAGCAACAAACCCCCAAGCATCACCGGTTTTCCATGTTGAAATTCCGCCATGCTTCAGACTCCCAATTATCAACGAGGGCTCGACTACAGGCTCAACAAGATCAGCCTGCCACGCCTCCCATACCGCATCGTGAGTATCAAATTGTTACCCCGCTAGCCTATTACACTGACAAGGATGAACCAGCCCCCGAAATCATCACGACCGCTCCTACGATGGATATGAATGCAACCAAGCAAGCGAAACTAACGAAGAAAAAATCGAGAATACGCATGGGTCGTGTTAAGAGTTCTTTGGACTCTACCGCTGAAGAACCGGCGAAAGTCACGAAACACGAGAAGAAGGAAAGGAGAAAGACCATGACCGAAACTGCCCCCTCAGGAAATAGGAGCAGAGTCACTTTCGACGAGCTTCCGCGACCTTCGACACAGACAGTTGGCAGTGGAAGCTACCCACCTGCCTACGGTGATGATTCCAGTTCGACTTTAGCACTCCCAGCTACACGGGTATCCGAATCGTCGAGGTCTGATGGGAGTTCAGGAGATCATGGAGTGTATGCCTCAACTACAACAACTACACATACCGTTCATACAACAACGACTTTCTTTCGTATTCCCCGTCGAAAGAAGACCCCAGCACCTTTGTTTGATCTCTCCCATCTTCCTCAAAAGTCCACCAACCCAGACCAAGCACAATCTCTAGCAGTGTCTCGAGCATCTGCTAGCTCCTCTCGAATTTCCGGGATCGAATCTGGTGCTATAAAAGCATTACGTTCTTCGTCTACAGAAGCAGATGTAAGAGCTAACGATAGTTTACCCTCTCCTCTGCTGTCACCATCACCATCAACGTCACACAGTGCTCTCGCCAAGACTTCATCCGCAACGGGAGTGGCAGGGCTATTCAGACAGGGATCAACGGCATCATCTATTTCCTCTCCAACTCGTGCAAGGCTGGGTCAGCGTGGAAGATCATCTACCCTCAACTCACTTCATAACAATGCTAGTGATGACGCTTTACCCACTCCAACCCTTCCTACTTCTGTTCGCACTTCTACGTCAACCGGTAGAAAGAGCTTTGGTGACCTGTTTGGTTTATCGCATCGACTTCGGCAAAATTCCGAGCCACCTGTCCCACGTAACTCAGGTCCCGCAACTCCGAGTTCGATTACGTCCAAGAATAACTCCATCCAGCTATCAAGAGAGCCTATTGTCTTACCTGAACGATTCGAAGATGATACTCCCGCGAAGTATCTTGTGCGCCTGGAAGAAGCTGTCAGCAGGGGCGTTGTAGCTAGTGTGCTGTCTAAAGGGACTGATCCATTCTCTCAAGCCGTTCTTAGAAGTTACATGCGAGGTTTTGGTTTTTTCGGTGATCCAATGGACATGGCCATCCGGAAATTGCTGATGGAAGTCGAATTACCCAAGGAGACTCAACAAATCGATAGATGCTTGCAAGGCTTCGCAAACCGATACCATGAGTGCAACCCCGGCATTTACGCATCTCCTGATCAAGCGTACTTTATTGCATTCTCACTCCTCATCTTGCACACCGACGTCTTTAACAAGAACAATAAACACAAGATGCAAAAGTCGGAGTACTTAAAGAACATTCGTGGCGAGGGTATATTTGATGAGATTCTAGAATGTTTCTACGACAACATTTCGTATACGCCCTTTATTCATGTGGAAGACGATCTTGACATCAATGGCGAACGAATCATACAGCATAAGACGAAAAAGAAGTCCATACTATCACGCGGCAATGTGGATCCAACGAAGCGGCCATCGAAAGAGCCTGTTGATCCCTACACTCTTATTATTGACAGCAAGCTAGATACGCTGAGACCTAATCTCAAGGACGTGATGTATCTGGAGGAACATTACAGCTACCTTGGAACGGCACCATCGCTCAATCTGGAGGACTTACAGAAGACTTTCTTCAGGACAGGTGTTCTACAGATAGTTTCAGCACGATCTCGCCCCGACGCGTTTATGTCCGAGAAAACCGTTACCAATCCCGAAGAGGCCCACCCAGGAATTGTTGATATTAAGATTACAAAAGTTGGTCTCCTTTGGCGAAAGGACACGAAGAAGAAGAAGACCAGATCTCCCTGGCAGGAATGGGGAGCTATTCTCACTGGTGCTCAACTTTATTTCTTCAGGAATACCGCTTGGATCAAGAGTCTTATGCACCAACTAGAAACACATATAAAGCAAGGTCATGATGGCATACCAATTATCTTCAAGCCTCCCCTTGAACAATTCAACCCTGACGCTTTGATGTCGACGGATGATGCAGTCGCATTGCTTGACTCTACCTACCAGAAGCATAAGAACGCCTTTGTTTTCGTTCGGCACGGAGGATTTGAGGAGACCTTCCTTGCAGATAATGAACAAGAAATGAATGATTGGCTTGCGAAACTCAATTATGCTGCTGCTTTCAGGACGGCTGGGGTCCGCATGCGGGGCGTAGTTGGAGGAAATTATGAAGGCCAGCGAAGTCGCGGAATAAGACGATTGGAGAGCCAGACAGATTCAACGAGATCGGTGCAAACCCCAACAGGTGAAGTAACCATTGTCAGTGGAAAAATCGATACAAAGATGCAGCAAGACATTCTTTCCGCTCGCCGGGAAATTATGCAGCAGAAAATTTCAGAAGCTGAGGAGAGGCTTACTTCAGCGGAAAAACAGCTTGATGCCCAGCTCAGGAATGCTCGACACCTTCAAATTCTCTCGCCAATCCAGCCAAAAACACGAGAGCAGGTGCTTCTCGCCGCTGGTCGAATGGCTGCTAAATTGAAATGGGGCAGGATGGAAATATGGCGCTTAAAATGTCACAGGGACATCTTGATGAAGGATTTAGATGAAGAGAGAAACCCTCCAGAGAAGGAAATTCTCAAAGCGGACGTTATGAGTGAAACCGCGGCTGCCGAACGTAGCACCCTTGATCGCTTACGCTCGATTTCAAGCAATGCTCACCGTGGCCAGCGGCCGAGCTCGCAAGCGACAAATCGCCCACCAAGCTCGGCACTGCAAGCGCCCCAACAGGACGGAGATCACGGAATGGATGATATTTTCCAGACCCCGCCTGTTCTTTCGAGCTCTTCAAGTTTCCACCAGCAGCAAGCTTCGTGGGAGCTTCCGCCGTTGAGCTTCGATGCACGCAAATCATCTGTGTCTAGTGCTGTGCCTTCAAGTCCGAGCTTAATCACAACTCCATCAAAGGCCAGCTTGAAGCCCACTACCGCCATATCAGATGCACCACGAGCTCCAAGCCCCAACGTGGATGCTGCAGAGCAAGCTGTGCTAGAGGAGGCAGGGCTTAAGGAGCTAGAAAAAACCCCAGACGGCAAGCGTCCAATTACTTCCGACGTTGAGGAGAGCAAGGATCACACAAAGGACCTCGCAGCCGAAAAGGAGAAGCTAGAGAAAGGAAAGATTCGGAGAAGTCTACATCGCACTCTTCGAGAAGCTCATGTACCCACCCACACACGAAGCAAGAAAGGAAAAGATTCTTCATCGAGCGCTGGAATGTCTGACGAAGCTGCAGCAGATGACGTGCTATCTCGCGGTACTGGCAGCTTTGTGGTTCATGGCAAGAAGGCTTCCGTCATCCAGTTCGGGTCAGAGCTTCAGAGTATGTCACCTGATGAGCGTCTGCGCCTACGAAGGCAATCCCATAAAGAGGAGCCGGGTGGTCTTTCACCTGCGACAATCGAAGACGATTTTCAATCTGTCTTGGCTGAGCCTACAGACTTCCGCGACCGCCAAAATTCTGTCGCGACGACAAGCTCCGCAACAACCAAAAGCTTCAAAGAACTCCATAAGAGGCTACATCCATCAGGTATCCCAGCTATTTTGACATCAGATGGTGAAGATAGTGAGGCAGCCATCAGTTTCTCAGAGGACGGGAGACGAACGCCTCTACCTCCAGTGGAAGATGAGGAAGAGGACCAAAATTACCTCAATCGTCCGGGAAGCTCAAGTCAGCAGGCGATGTTCTACACACCGGAGGCCTCGAATTCACCCTCTCGAGAATATTTCTCCGAAAAGCACAGTGCAGGTGACCCCACCAACGAGTCAGCTGAGGCTGAAAAGGAAAGACTACCTACCCCTCCAGCGCAGACTGCTGTCGCCGCTTAAACTCACAAATGAGATTGCTTTTATTTTCTTTGCAAGCGTTTGATACTCCTTTTTATAAGACGCAATGCCCTGGGTCGGTGTCTCGGGGAATAGAGACCACATACAAACCAAAAGCTTTATTGGAATTCATTTAATCTGTATTTCTGTATACTAGACCCTGGCTGTGCTTGGTACTTACTTCTTTTCTTGCTTGGAAGGCGCGGTGGGCGTTGGTTACAGGTTCGCGATGACGAGAAAGTGGACAAGTAGATGGATGGACTTGAATGATAGGATGGGGAGCGTATGTTAGAAGTAGATGTGCAAACATGAATACATTGAGCGAAGCGTGTCTTGTGTCCAGTACGGCTCTTGTCGTTATTCACTTGCACTTTTCAAGTTGAGAATGTTGAGGAAGAAGATCAGTTTTACTATAAAGTGAAAAGGGCGTGTTGATGTAACTCTCGGATTATATTACTACTATTTCACGCCTCTAGTTCTTGTAAGGAGGGACAAGATTATATCTGGCTGCCGTATGAACTTTCGAATGCCTTATGCTTATCAGCAATTGGTCCACGTTACAAAAACTCCCTTTGTCTTCCTCATACGCAATTGCACGCATGGCTCGCCCCAGAACGACCTGGGAATAACCTCATGAACGACTCCGCTTCTTGTTCACATCATGCCTCCGCAAATGAACGTGTAAGCTGTTAATACGGGTGGGGAACTCGGATAATAGTGATTCCGTACCGTCTTATTCCTAACCTGCATACTGGGACAGTAAGTATTATTGGTTTGTTATAAACTCTGGTTGTAATTCGTATGCAAGCATCTAAGCTTCTAGTCGCAATGGATAGATTTGTGTTGCAATATGTAGCCTGGAAGAAATATTTTCTAGGTAGAGTAGAGTAGAGTAGAGTAGAGTAGAGTAATAAGTACCTTTTATTTTCGGTTCGTTATAAGGTCTGCATGGAAATGAGGAGGGTTATTCTCTCTCTCTCTCTCTCTCATTCCATTACCCTCGCACCGGCAGGTTCATTAGTTGTATGTAATATAATCCCGCACTAACACAGCAGTTTGAAATGTCATGTCGCGGTCTGAGAGAAAGGATGGTTTTTCCTGACGAAATAAATCTTGTGGGTTATTGCAATTCGTATGATTCGCATCCGGGGCCTACGATCTCACTTATATATGATATAATACCGGTGCTGAAGTAGAAACTTGGTATTGCTCTGAGTGCAGGTGGCAAGCAGGTAATGGCTCTCTTGAAAGTGAACGAAAGTGAGGTGAGGCGAGGAGTGAGAAGTTGAGGTTTTGAGGATTGGGTATACGGCAGTGGGTGTTGTCCCTTGAGCTTGCTTGCATTTAGTTCCACATAAACTTGCTAAAAGATAAATCGTCAATTGGCTGGCAAAGTACCATTATGATTCCTTAACGTCGTGTAAACAACCTGATCCAAGTCACCCAGGACGTTCCCTATCCGGTGTCTCCTGATGAATTTCAATCAGTACATCTCATCGTCGGTTCAATCCATTTCAAACCAAGCCCCTCGAATACTTTCTTTTCCTTTTCCAACAAAGTATCAGCTCCCGCCTCCAAGTCTACCCATTCTCCAGTATCCAACCTTCTCACCCCACTGCTGTCGAACTTGTATCCAAGTTCCTGCCTGCAATATAACCTCAGGTCTCTCTCGAACATATTGCCGCCAGACCAACCGACAATGGCGCATCCAGCTGTTTTCCAGGGCGTGATTATAATATCGACTCTCCGATGTATATTCGGATTCTTCGCCTGGGGATTCCTCTCCCGATCTTCTGCCATGGAAGGCCAATCCGGGTCCTGCCAAGCTACAAATATCTTGTCCAGCGTGTCGAAGCCCGCTTTCTTCCCTTCTGGCTTGGGATTTCCCTTCCAAGCTAGAGGGTCCTGACCTCTTTTGCTGTTCGTAGTGAACTGCCGGAGTGTGTGCGTGATGTGACCCGTTTTCTCTAGTCTCTTTCGAATCCTGTCAATGAAGTGAAGAGTGGCATTCTCGTTCCGATGGCTCAATACCACATCAACATCTCCCATATCAGGCTTCCCGCGTCGATAACCACCACATATTACCATCTCAAAACCTGGTTCTTTCCTTTTCGCCTCACGCAAAACGGTAGCCCCAATTCTCTCTACCTCATCTCTCGACATCCTCTCCTCAAACTCCTCGTAGAATTTAGCGCCAATTTGTTGACTCCTTGAGAGACTCCCAAAGCCTTGTGCCACATCGTCAAGATCCCTCCAGCCTTTGTTGTACCAGTCCCTCGCAGTTTTTGCCCCTACGTCGAAAATGCCATAGAAACTACGCCAAGTCGTGATCCTCTCGTCCTTTTTTATATTCTCTACCTCCGTAATATATCCATATCGTTTCCATTCCTTGAAATACTCGACAGTGGATGATCCTACACCAGGAAGGCGACTCAGTTCACGGGCGGAGGCCAGACTGAACGGATAAGCGGCTATTGATGAAATTGCACCGGTATAGGCGCGAACAGACCACTCGCTGGTACTCTCCTCGGCGTCTGTGAGAAGGCGAGCTTCTTTGATGACTTTAAGTTGAGCGATGAAGTCATCGTTTGGTGTGTGGAGGGGAGTTTGGCGTTTGCAAGAGTATGGCTGCTTTAGGTCATCTGGAAGATCTGGAATTTGAGACTCCTCTTCGTGGTCGGAAGTAGTCTCGTGTATGAGTGGTGGTGTACGGGTCCGTCCCCGGTTGGTGTGAGATTTGAATCTCCCAGTTCGGTACTTGTCATAAGGTTTTGCACCAGTTACTTCAGGTAGTGGCAATATCTTGAGGGGCTCATGAGGCTTGCTGTGGTTAGGCCATATGGGCTTAGGTGCTGAAACGACTCTGCCCTCATAGACCAGGTATTCCTTGGTTGGCAGGAGCTGTCCGGCTTTGACTGAGTCGTCATACCAAGCAACTCTTAAGACTTTGATGATATCCTTGTCCCATCTAGCAAATCCATCTGACCTCACAGGAAGCTTTCGAGATAACGGAGGACTACTTGGACTAGCAGTCCTGGAAGACTTTGGTGACTTCCTTTCGTTTTCCGACTCAGTCTCAGTGCCGGACTCTGTGCTAGAATCGAGGACTATTAAATCCTTGCCATCACTATTCTTCTCGACCTTGCGTCGCTTCCGCGGTAGTGACCCTGTTTGAGCTTGTTCCTTTTTACCATGGTCAAAGCCCAGGCCGCTTGCCACTGATTCCGTAGTAACGCCAATTTGACGAAGCTCCAATTCTATTCGCACCTTGGACTTGAGTTTCTCATGGGCTAGAAATAGGTTGACAGCTTCTTCTTTGGTATTGAAAACCACCCCTATCCTTTTACCGAGAGCATTAAGTTCGGATATGTCCTTGAAATGGGCCTTGAGAAGGTATATCGGTGGGAATTCGAGAGCCATCTCAGCTGGGCTCGAGCAGGTTGATCATTGCGAAATGGACGACAGCGGCCGTTGACCTTTATATATTGTATATGTACCGTCCGAGGAATGTTCCAATGGTTCCAAAAAGGACTTGTTTAGCAGGATTTAATTGAATATCTTGGAGCGGTTCGGAAGTGATGATTACATTATATTGCCAAGAGCAAGAGGTAATGTTTAAAGATCTGTGGCGATTCATCTGATTTCATTCTGTACTCGTACTCGTACCTATTACGTAATTGCTTGTCCGGCAACCCACCACCCCTCTTGCCTAATATGGAAATATAAAAACATCCTTTCCAAGTAACTTACCGCTAGTAATTTACCGGTTTGGTAGGTAGGTAGTACCTCTACAATTTTCTATATTGCTTTGCGACTTCAAAGCATGACCTAGCTTCAATATGTTTTTGCAGAGCAGCTTTTAAACCACACTCTACTGAATACTTCACTCATTTGGAAGGCGCCATTGTTGTTGTACAGTTATTTGTATGTCCATCCGCAGCTTGAGCTCTTATTTAAAACCGCCGCCTCGCCGGCGCAAACGCCATGAGGTATACTTAGCAAACCTCGAAAAGCAAATTTCCCCCAACGCCTTGATCATTTTTTTAGCCCGTGGTATGTGGTGCTGACCCACAGTCTTATACATCCTCAAACTCGACGTCTTCCTCACTCTCCTCTTCATCTTTTACGACTGGCTCCTCAATCCTGACCCTTTTTGCCTGTCTACCATCCTCTGGCGTGCCTGGTCCTGTCACCGGACTAGTTACGCCTGTACTGGTACCACTCCCCGAAGCGCTGCCGCCTTTCTTCAGTACACCCGTTAAGCCGCTAGTAAAAGGTGCCGAGGTAGGTTTCACTTCTCCGCCAACTGAACTGGACGGGGTGCCAGCTCCAGAGCCCGTTCCGGGGATTACATCTTCAAAGTCTTCTTCTTCATCATCAGTCTCGAACTCTTCTTCTTTCTCTTGCTCTGCTTCTTTTGCTTGGGCTGCCTTGAGCTGTGCAAAGTAATCATCAATCCCTTCGACATCCCCATTGGCGGACGGAGTGTCAAACCCAATGTCTTTCTTGTCTGGCTCCCGGGGTTGAGAAGACAGCGCTGTTGTATCTCCGTTGAATTTCACTTGTTCACCACTGATTGTGCTGTGCGTGAAATGAACGGGCAGGGCATTCTGATGTGCTGTCTTCTCCTTTCGTGCCTTTTCAGCAGCAATGTCTGCATCCGTGGGACCCTCTGATGCCGTGAGAGTGACCGAGATTGTTTGAGGCGCAACATTTGCCATACCTCGGACCGCCGTTGGTCTTTCGACCGCAGCATCAAGAGGTGCCGTTTCGTACGCGGGGTTTGTCTCGTCACGATTGACTTTTCGGGCAGAGGCTAGAGCTTGCTCAAAAGTATTCTCGGGAACAACGACGCCATCGATTTTGGGCAGGAGGTCGGTAATGAACTTGAACTGGGCGTTCAGCTTTGTTGATTGCTCATGCCCTCCACGGCTGTTACTGTTTGGATCATGCTGCTCCAGAACGTAATCGCATCTGTGGCATAAAAAGCCCTGCGGTCCATACTTGTCTAGAACCTCCATTTGTGTCCATTCCGACTTGCACCTTGGGCAGAAGAACTCCTTTCGCTCCATCTCTGGTACTGTATTCCCCTGAACCTGCTTGTCGATGAGGTAGACCCGCCATTTGATGGCATCAATTGTAGCACGGTAGTCGATGTAATAATACGTTCGATTTAATGGACGTTGCTGACCTTCTTTGAGCTCAGGGCGTGTATGTCTAGTATGTTTGAAGATGAACATTTGCGCTCAGCCTCAACTACCAAGAGAAGCACTTACACGGCGAGGAACCTATCCTCTTTTAGTCGACCACATAGCTTATGGAGCTCTTTCGTATTCATGCCCATGAGATAGGCCATATCATCGTCGCGCAAGCTATTAATTGTGTCAACATCTCTTTTCAGGAGTCATACACACGAAGCCTCCAAGAATACGTACGCCGAGTGAATGATCAGCGCATCAATTACTAAAATATGCTTGGTGTCGTAGAACGAGCGTACGCAGGAGCGCACAAGCATCTGGGCGAGATCCATGGTCGCGGCCGTTGTGTATCTGCGGATTGGATATCTTTGCCTCAAGTTCAAGTTCAAGCTCTATGAAGATGAAAGATCGAAAGCCCGGACAACAAAGGCTGCGAGTTGAAGATAATGAATCCGTGGGACCAAGGAGAACAAGGAAAGGAAAGGTCTTGTTATTAACAAGATTGGGAGGCGCCCATTATTCAACTCGACACCTGCTTGTGTTGGCGAGTGGATAATGAGGGTGAGTAAACTGACCAAGATGATGTCCGGCCTTGCGTAGGTCGAGACAATAGCTTTGATGTTGGTATTCACGGAGTCGCTAGAAAATCCAAGGAAGCCTTGAAGTTGCGTTGCGACGAGGGACAAGGCTGCGTGACACTAGCGGCCGCATGCCAAACCTAATCAGGCCATCAGAACCTTTTCCGAGCTCAAGAGTCGTGACTTTTACATCTGGTTAACTTTAGCAATTGAGTGCTATGAGAGGAATTCAACAACTTTCAAAATGGCAGACAACCCTTCTTCAGCTGCCTCAGGTAAACCCGAGGGTAGTAACGAGGCTCATGGGAACAAACGTGCTCGTTCACCGGGCTCAGATGGGAGAAACTACAGTGAGAAAAGAGGGCGGGGTGACCGCGGCGGGCGGGGCGATCGTGGCAGAGGCAGAGGGGACCGGGGTCGAGGTAGAGGGAGGGGAAGGGATGGGGGTTTTGGGGCGAATAAGTCGGGAGGTCGCTCCAAGAAAGGCGAGATGGGCCGCGGGGAATGGAAGTTAGTCCTTTTTGTCCCCTCATTTCTTGCGCGACTAACTAAACAAGTCGTGCTGACCTAGGCAGGAGGCAGCGCAATGATGAGAACCAAGAGGGCAAGCGCCAGAGAGCCGGAGAAGCAGGCGATTATGCCTCAACTCAGTTTTCGAAAGAGGAAATCGAGGCAGATGGTCGGAAACCTAAGAGGAAAGTTGCAGTGTTGATTGGATATGCTGGATCAGGATACAAGGGCATGCAGATCAACACTCAAGAGAAGACAATCGAGGGAGACATCTTCAAGGCATTTGTGGCGGCCGGCGCAATATCCAAGGCCAACGCAGATGATCCAAAGAAGTCTTCTCTAGTTCGGTGTGCTCGTACCGACAAAGGTGTACATGCTGCGGGCAATGTCATTTCCCTGAAGCTTATTGTGGAAGATCCAGAAATCATTCAGAAGATCAACGACAACCTACCTTCTCAGATCAGAGTATGGGGCATGGAAAGAACAAATGCATCCTTCAGTTGTTACCAGACTTGCGACTCGAGATGGTACGAATACCTGATACCCACCTTCTCTTTTGTTCCCCCTCATCCAAAGAGCTATATGGGTAAGAAGCTAGTTGAACATGCCGAGAAAGAGGGTGTGCTTGAGGAATGGAAGGCTCGACAAGCAGATGTTGCTGATTTCTGGGAGAAGGCGGATGAAGAATTCATCAAGCCTATACTGGATGAGCTTGACCCAGAATTGCGGGAAGCTGTTATGGCCGAAGTTCACGCAACTGAGGATCTGCCCGAGGGATCGAAGAAGAAATCCAAGGCTGCAAAGGCTAAGGGAGCTGCTGCCGCCGCAAAGGAGCAGGGAGAAACGACCAAGCCCGAGCCAGAAAACCATCCAGATGAAATGGAAGTGGACCCAAAGCCCCAAGATGGTCCAAAACCAGAAGAGAATGGCACGTCAGGAGAAGCAAAATCTACTCCAGCAGACGACCAAAAGGTAGAGATGGACCTAGAAAAAGAAGAGACGGTTCCTATTATAGGAGAGGAACCCCCATCAGCACCAGCTCAAGATGGAAACGCTACCACTTCCGAACCTGAAGCCTCAGAGACTACCACCACTGATCCCTCAAAATCCATCCTCACCCCCCACGAAGCCGCCGTAAAGCGCATAAAAGCAGCCTACATCGAAGCCAAAAAAGCCTACCGCATCTCCGCACCCCGCAAAACCCGCGTCCAAGAAGCCCTTTCGACCTACATCGGCACGCGTAACTTCCACAACTACACCATCCAGAAGCTCTTCTCAGACCCCTCCGCAAAACGCGTCATCCGCTCCTTCACCGTCGGCGCCGACCCCGTCTACATCAACTCGACCGAATGGCTCTCGCTCAAAGTCCACGGCCAGAGTTTCATGATGCACCAGATCCGCAAGATGGTCGCCATGGCCGCCCTGGTCGTGCGCTGTGGAACCGATCTGAGCGTTATGCGGGACAGTTTTGGACACGTGCCCATTAGCATACCCAAAGCTCCCGGGCTGGGCTTGTTGTTGGAGAGACCGGTGTTTGATAGCTATAATGAGCAGGCGGTCAGTAAGTTCGAGCGCGAGAAGATCGATTTCGATAAGTGGAAGGGCGCGATGGAGGAGTTTAAGCAGAGGGAGATTTATGATCGGATTTTTAGGGAGGAGGAGAGGGATCATCAGTATGTTTGAGCCTACTCATTATATTATACTTACGCCTACCCTTCTTACTACACCCCATTCCGCTCCACTCCACTCCACTCCTCAAAATAGTATACTACGAACATGGCACGATACAACGCGCAGACAGCTAACCACGAAAACAGATTCCACGCCTTCTTCCACCACATCGATTGCTTCCGAACCGACTTCTTCCTCTGGGTTACAGCCGGTGGCCTTGCGTCTGCCAAGCAGAGTAAGGCGAGGAATGAGTTTCTGAACTTGGATGAGGATGCTAGTGATAATGAGGTTGATGCTGATGGGCGGGAGGGTTGAGCTGTGATGCTTTAGGGTGCCTACGTAGGTACATTCTGAATAGTAGATGGGGTTGGAAGGGAAACAACCATCATAAAAGCATGAGTGTTTTAGACATAGCAAAATTCACGGTCAACAGCAGAATAAGATCATGTTAAACCCAAAAGATCATATGCTCAAACATATTTAGTGATAAATCCTTTTCGGTTTTGTCCAACGCCTGGTATCGTATTGTAGCCTTTTGATTGCACCTGCGCCCCAGCCGGAGCCCTCCCTTTTTTTGCGCCTCCAAAACGCCGTTCGATCCAAACACATCACGAGACCCAAAATCTAAGACTTAACTTCAGATCCAGAAGCAGATGTCTCGGCATCACTTCTTAGCTTCCCCTCTAATAACTCCCCAACCCTCGCAGCATCCTCATCAATCTTCCCTTCTCCTTCTCCCTCACCAATACCCCTCAAGGGACCAAAAAGCCACAGCTCTTTCAGCTCTCTACTAAGTTGAAGTAAATCTTCCGCACCTCGTACCTAGTTTATGTCAGCACTTCCCATCCTTGTGTTTAGTTGTTCTTGCGTGTTTTGGAGAGGGGGGAAGGAAGTCTCTACATACCAGAGCAGCGCTCTCAACCTCTAACGCAAAAGCCTGCGTCGCAGCCACTTCCTGCGTAGCACTATCCCCCTTGTCATCCTTTTGCATCGCAGCCAACTGCACCAGGTTACGAAACCTGGTCAGCATATTGGCTATAGCGCGCTCTTCGCGATCTGAAAGCGAAGCAAATTTGTCAGTTTTTGTCTTGGCTGTTGATGTAGATGTAGGTTCTGCAGAAACAATGATGGTCCTTGGTTGTGAAGCGGGGACCTGCGGTGATGGGGTAGGAGGCGCCGTTGAGGGAGTAGCGAAATCCGTGGAAGGAGAAGCGGCATCTGTGGAAGGAGAGGCCATATCTGTGGAAGGAGAACCGGGATCCAGGGGAGGAGAAGCAGGAATCATGGAAGGAGAACCGGGATCTGTGGACAGAGAAGCGGTATCTGTAGAAGGAGAATCGGTATCTGTGGATGTGGAAGTTGAAGGACCGGTAGCCATTGTCGACGATACGGGTGGATAAAATGTATAAACAGCTGGTTGGTGACGTACAGCTGGTCGGTGAAGTACAGCTGGTCGGTGAAGTACAGGATGATGTTGTGGAACTGGTACTGAAAGTGGAGGTGGATTGTGTAGGGACACAGTCATAGGGGATGTAAATGGGGCGATATAATCTGGTATCGTCTCGAGTGTTTCTCTGATGAAAGGGTCCAGAGCTGAGATGCCGTGCTCAGGTGCTGGCTGGCCATGTGTATTCAGACCATTTCCATTTCCATTTCCATTGCCATTTGAAGCACTTCCATTCACCCCACCCTGATTAGACCCAAACGCTGGAGGAGGCATGTCGATGCGAGTAAGACCAGGGCCGGTTGGTGTTGTGGTGAGTTGCAGTATTCAATCCAGATGTGGGGGTTGCCGTTGTTTCGTGGGTGAATGAAGCATAATGAACATTTGCTTACCTATTAAGCTATTCGTGGTGCGTTGTGCACCTTCCATATTCAATACAGCTAAGGATAAAAATGATTGTGTTCTTGCCAATGAATATTATAATGATGGTGTGAAGTTTGTTACTTGTACAAGTGGAAAAGAAGGAGCTGGAGTTTCGAGAGCTGTTGCTGTTCTTACTTACCCCTCCGCACAGACCATAGTGCATGGCACTTTCCCCTTTTTATCCTAGTGATCGGTACCCCTCCAACAACTCTTAAACACCAAGAGGCGAGGCTCCGCTCATCAACCTTGACTCGAGCTGTACCTTACCTACGAAGTACCCACCTCCAATTTTTCTTTCTCTTCTCTCCAATCGTACACAAACAAGTAGATAAAATGCAGTCCGGAATCTCAGGTACCCCAATCCCGCCCCTCACCTCCCACTAAAACCCCTCTAACACCCCAATCCCCCGTCCAGCATCCCAAGAACTGCACACCGCATTCCAAACCCTCGTCTCCTCCCCTACCCAACGCGGCCTCCTCATAACCATCGAGAAGGAGACCCTCCTCCCCCTCACAGTCCTCCACCCCTCCACCTCCTCCTTCGACGCCGACCTCTCCCTCCTCGCCCCGCACCTCTCCCCAAAACAAGCCCTCTACATCCTCCTCCGCCGCTACCCCTCCACCGACCCCGCGCCCTTCATCGCCATAACCTACGTCCCTGATGCCGCGCCCGTGCGCCAGAAGATGCTCTTCGCGTCCACGCGCCTGACGCTCGTCCGCGAACTCGGCATCGAACGGTTCCGGGAGACCATTTTCGCGACCAAGGAAGAGGAGCTGAGTGTTGAGGGCTTCAAGAGGCATGATCGGCATACCGCGTTGGAGGCCCCGCTCACGGAGGAGGAGGTTAGTCTGGGGGAGGTGAAGCGGAAGGAGGCGGAGGATGGGAGGGGTGCCGGGGAGAGGAGGAGTCATGTTAGCAGTGGGGTTAGTATGCCTGTGACTGAAGAGGCGGCTGCGGCGTTGAAAGGTTTGGGCGGGGAAGGGGGTGATAATTTGGTGCAATTGGTTTGTTCTCCTATTGCAAGAATTGGAAAATGGGATGGTTGGGCTAATGTGGGGGTAGAAAATCAATATTGCGACTGAGACCATGGAGCTGGCTTCCAGTACCAATGTCCCAATTGGTGGTCTGGCGTCGACGATCAGTGCTACGGAACCTAGGTACTCGTTTTATCGTTTCACCCATACGCATGCTGGAGAAGAGATATCGCCGATACTGTTCATCTATACTTGTCCTACGGGCTCCAAGATCAAGGAACGAATGTTGTATGCTGCGTCTTCTCGCTCTGCTGTGCAGATTGCGGAAGCTGAGGCTGGGCTTAAGATTGAGAAGAAGATCGAGGAGAGTAGCCCGGAGGATGTAACAGAGCAAAGCGTCTTGGGGGATTTGCATCCGAAGGTCGAGGTTAAGAAAGCGTTTGAGAGACCGAAGAGACCGGGAAGGAAATGAGTCAGTGTTGGGGGATGAAGTTATGATGGGATGAAACGGACACCCAAAAATAGGGGAAGCGAGAAGTGTGAATAGATGATAGTAGGACGCTATGCTGGCCTATGCTCCTATATCACAAATGGAAGGTAGAACAAAAAAGCATGCAACACCAGATCTTTCCTATCGATCATCCCATGCCTTCCTCTTAATTCTGGCCACACGTATCCGATTGATAGCTCTACGTAGTTTCCAACTCAATCCTCCCCACTCCATCAACCCCCTTTTCGTCGGTCCCTCACCCAACTCTCTTACTCGTGCTTGTACTCTTACCCTACTCTTCATACTTCCCTCCCACAATAGGCACAGTGCTATTCTCCAACTTCTCCTTCAGGTACTCATACACCGTAAACGTAACCGCTTGACCGGGCGCTACACGCATGATGCGGGGCGTAATGCCCTTGTAAAAGGCATGGAAACCTTCTTGTCTAATTTGGCGTTTCCATTAGCTTTTATCCAATTCCAATTCCCTGCCATTGGCATCCCAAATATCCAATTTCCACTTCTTTCAAGAAAGAAATGTTTTCAAAAAGCAGAGGTAGATTTTGCAGAAGCCTACTTTAGAAAGGGAGTGAAGGGAAGGGGAAAGCAAAGAACACCAAACTCACTTAAACATATCCCCCGCAATCGCCCTAATCCGACTCAGCGCCGTCTCCCCCGGCATCCCCGGCGTCTTCTGCAAAACGCGTCTTAATCGTATCAATGGGCGCATTACTCAACGGGCCCATCGCGCCGCTCACCAGCCCAATAAGCGTCGTCTGGTAGCTCGGCAGCGGCGCCTCCGCGTACGCCGGCTGCCAGCGCTGCAGCACCTCCTTGAACTCCGTGTACGCGGTGAAGTTCACCGCTTGGTTG
>QGMG01000587.1:0-23468 GCA_007825325.1 Lachnellula cervina | reverse complement strand
TCCTCCTTCTTCTCCTCCTCCTCCTTCTTCTTCTTCTTCTGCTTCACCACTCTCTCCACGGATGGACCTAGGTGGCCAGACAAAGCCTCGTCGTCACTATGTGTCCCGCGCATGGTCAGCAATCATCTTATCTTTGGCCCTGTTCCTAGCCTCCCCTCCTCACTAAAACTCCTCCCAGCATCAATTGCCGTCTTCGGAAAGTCAAGGTAGGCTGCAGGCTGAGCACGGATTGCGCCGCCGTCGTCGTCGTCGTCGTCGTCAGTGAGATCGCTAATGGTGTCGTACTGTAGTGCTCTGGAGAACGACCTTGTCAGCGCTGCAAAGATGTAGATGAAGCCTGCCAGGATTCCACATCACGTCGAGGCCACGCGGCGCATAGGAGAGCGGCAGCCTCACCCGCTAGTGCACCCCCAGGGCTACTGCAAACATCACAAGAAGCAGACCCCCTGCAACAAGTCGACGTTCTCCAGCAACAACAGCCATCTACCCCAGGGCGGTATATGCTGGACCAGAACCACACCCAACCTCCAGCGCTAGACGGTGATACAGGACGGCCCCAGACCTCCGAAGATGATTCGGAAATCATCGCGAGAGAGTTACAAATGCTCTCTCGACAGCCGCGTAACTTCTTACATGATGGCCAAAGCCCCTCTAGGGTTCAACGAGAGTTGTCTCTCAGGGAACAATCATGCCGCAACCAAAGTAGCTATAAATTGCTCCAGCAAAAGACAACTCTCTGACTGCAAGCAGCCCCGTCGACGAGTCCATCAGTCCACACAGTACGCCTAGGGAGTTCAAATGTGGCCCGGCTTCTTGACAGCCTGGCAGAAAGAGTGACAGCTGTAGAAGAGTCAAACTTCAAACCAGAACCAGGCACGATAATGGAGGAAGACACAGAGACTCAAAATCACACGTCGCTCTCCAGAACAATTGAGGACCTCGACAGTACATTGAGGGCAAATCCGCAGTCCGATATCAATCTGAGCAATGAAGAGGACGCTGCGGCCCGTGTCGAGTTTGATACTATGACGAATGCGCCAAGCCCAGAACACAATGTAATTAACTGCAATGTCACCAGTCTACGACATGCTCTAGTCATATTCTTTGCATATATCAACCCGAATCTTCCGTTTCTCAACGAAAATCTATTTCGTGCACAGCTCGAGAATTTTCTTGTCACTGGCGGAAGAGAACTCGGCAGATGGTCAAAAGATCTTTTCATAGTATTGGTCAATCTTATGTGTGCTGAAACGATGCTACTAAGCAAGGAGCATACACGTGCTAGTCCAGTCCCAGGCTGGTCAGAATTCCGCTTTGCAGATCGCATACTTTCGAGACTCTCTTGGCTAAATAAGGGTAATATCCACTTCATCCAGTGTCTCTTGCTACGAACTCGCTTCCTATCACTCAGAGAATACGGTCTGCATATGATACAATATCCAATAACATGCATTCTGTATCTGGAGAGTTTATCCCGGTGGGCAAAGCTTTCCTCGAAGATTTGCGACAAACTCTTTAGCGTCAATGCCCCAAAACCAGCGAGCGCAGAGCTCATCGCTTCTTTGGACTCTAATATCCTCTATTCTGTATGTCAGCTACCTCCAACCCTATGGTGGGATCCAAGTGTACTTAGAGCGGTTCATGCGGACGACTCCCCGCCTTATATCCGCCGTCAGATGTGCCTCTTACATCTAGTATCAACAGTTGCCCGCTAAAAATATTCTTAGCCCAAGCTAACTTTTGCCTGTAGCATACAAATTACCTAAGATTAATCACGAGACACAAGAGTATAGTGACTCTTCAAAGCTCGCCCAAGGTCGCAGAGGAATCCGTGTGGATCGCAAAATATTTGATCGAAGCTGTCGACAGCCGTGCCTGCTGCTTCCCGCATCAGCTACATCGCCATTCTGCTGTTATGTACTTGACAGTGTCCATAATACCACTCATCTGTGCCATTATCCAGGAAAACGATCTCTGCGGCCAACGCGAAGAAGTTGTCCAATCCTTCCTGAAAGCGCTGGAGATTCTCCAAGACATGGCCCCAACATTCATGCTTGCCCAACTCATGCTCTTACGCCTTTCGGTAGCCATCACAGTAACAAAACAGGCCATTGAACGCGGCGTGAGGGCACCCATGAATCATGCGTCCGGTATAGATGCCGTTGGTGATGTTGAAGTGAGTAAGAGCTTATTGGACCTGTTTAATGATCTGAAAGGCCCACCCAATGATGTCTTCGGGGTTGAAACCAGTGCGTTTAGGATAGAAGGCCAGCCAAAAGCTATGAACGAAGATCTACAAAATGCCGATCTTGATATGGATATGATCAATACTAGTACGAATGACCATATCGCGTGGCATCAATCTGCTTCAATCGTATAGAGATGGGGCCATGTCTTTACACGGTGATGAAGGTCGGAATTCAGCACGAAGTTTTGCTACTGTGCCTCAACTGGTATCCTTCCCATCTTCACGTTTTGCTCTCCGAGTCAGCAATATCATGTACGGTAGTTCTCACACAACCTGCACCATCCCGGATGTATCAATGTTTGTTTACAAGCACGGCTAACCGCGGAATTCCGAAAACCCATGCAATGGTCACTTAACGATTTCAAGCTTGAACGATCTTACGATTCTAGCTGCGCATTTCGATCTATGTGGAAATCTTCAAGGTTTGGGCGTATAACCCTTGGATGGTATTCATCAGCCGTCCACGGCATATTAACAGCCTGCAGACCATGGCTGTTTACAAAATAGCCATGGCCCTCAGATTCCCAGATAAGCTGACTCAAACCCTGCCCTTCACCTTCCCTGCTTTTATTGCACAGTACTATGATAAGCCCTGTATGTACCCCGCACAGCCCTTGTATTGCATTGCGGGGTCTCTCTATTTTCATCTTCCCTACACTTCACATTTCGTGGAACTTTCCGAATTCCGGATTCCGAGTCCCGACTCCCAAATCAGCAGCTATGTATGTTTGGAAAGACAAGTAGATTTTCATACTGAAATCCAGAGTCTATATAAACGAGTAATTAATAATGAAAGCCTTTCTAATCAGGATTGTATATTATAAATATACTAGAGTTTATATATAGTATAAGTATTTTGTCGTTGAAAACAGATAGTTCGTAGCTTATATCTGTATTTCTTTCAATAACATAGCTAGACTTGAATAGTGCTATCGCAGAATTGTCTTTAATAGTTGGATATACATAAATACAAGTAATGAAATTTGGAGTTTACCTCTAGTATAATTATTAAGTATTCAACTTATACAAAAGATTAGTTTCGGTATATTTGGTAATACGCCTCTGAGAAATATATTAATGATGTGACTACCGTGATTTCGGGCTAGCAATTTCCTTCACGAATCCTCTTTCTTCTCTTCCGTTCTCGTCATCGCCTTCGCCTTTTTCTTGGCGATAACATTAAAGGTAGTGCCTAAGCAGAATGCAACAGCATTGAAAAATGGCACCCACAAGTCCTGTGGCAGGAAAGTCTGCGCGAACATCATACACAAAGGCGAAGACACCGAACTAAACCTATACATCGGCACAAATCCTGCCTTTACACTGGTTTTGATCTGTGTCAGGCTGCTCGCGCCCCTGACAACAGCTTGGCATACCAGCAGTGCAAGCGTTTGGATTGGAAGGATCTGATAACAAAAGTCTTAGTCTCAGAAACGCAGCAATAAAGAGGGGGGAGGAGGGGAGGAGAAGAGGATTCACAGTGAGGTTGCTACAGAGAATTTGCAAGGCTTTAGCCTTGATGCTGGTATGGCCTGCGAACAGCTTCTGGAGACGTGATACAAGCAAGTGATTCAGCGGCGCCTGGACGAAAAAGCCGTATAGTGACATTTTGATCACACGGTCCGTGAAATATCCACCTTGTGGGTTTCTCATACCCGTCAGATACGAAGCGAGATATTCTTGGTAAGCTTGGAGCGTTGCAGCTGTCAGCATCTTTGTGCGGAGGGGATGGTGCTGCAATTGCAATCGATATGCCTAGGAGGAGGTTAGTATATCGGATGCTGATGGAGCAAGACGACGCAGTTCGTGGTTGGGATAGGAGATGAACAAATAGCTCTCGCGGAATCTCATACCGTCATGTATTCACGTAAGTACTGGCGAGAGAGAGTGGAAGAAATAACTGGAAACGTAGTTCCTGTGACAGCGCTAGTGCTCGCAGGTGCAAGAGCGCCTCCTAAATCAATTCTCGCCGACATGATTGATCCCGAGGCAACTTCCAAAATTGATTGTTCTTTGGGAATCGAAGTCGTATTTTAACTATATCCTCTTGGTTAAAGGCGGCGAAAGATGGTTGCAGAACATTGGTACCATTTCCGTTCTGGCGGGCAATCAGCAGTGAAAGCCCACTTTCCCGGTGGCTTCCCTGCATGATCTATTCCCTGTTAGTTGCTTGGCTGTTTACAGTCGTTTTATCTCTTGCTTGCACGACGCTCTTTCCTGCGTTTCTTGTTCACAAGCCATTCGGCATTTGTGGGGAGCCTGAGTTTATAAGCAAGATAATTCCGAGTCACTACTGTAACTGCTCAAGCTCCGATGTAGCGAGGTCTCCGAAGTGCCGAGCCAGCCAATTCTCAAGTGATCATGTATAGTTAACAAAAATGTAAGGACTCGTGGATGGAAGAGCTGCAAGACTGCGCGCAATTTCTTTCTGTGTATAAATCGTCAGATATTGGCCTCGCAAATAGGTGGTGCAAGCTGCCCCACGCTGTGCAACAACTTTCTATCATATATCACCTTTAGAGTTCATACCTGCGCGCTGGATTGATGAAGAACTGCCATCTAACTGGAAACATAATCCACGGGCTTTCATATCCTTCACAGTTGGACAATTCGCTTGCCTGGCAAAGAATTTGGCATACTAGGAATTGAGACTTTTCTGCGATGTGTGATTTATTTCCAAATCACCGCTTTTGTTTCTTAAATGAGCTCGGTCCCATCCAGCGTCACAAGGTGTTCCTATTTTCAAATCTTCAACGAAGCTTTTTGATATCCCAAGTCCGCTCAAATAGCTCGAGGAACGTTGCTCTTCGTCATCGTCTCGCGTCTTTTCCAATGACTGCAAACTCAATGATTCCAGTCACTATATCAATTAGTTTCGAGGAGGTGGCAGTGTCGTAGTATTGAACCTCAAACTCGTATCACAGATATAACCTCTTCATGAACGCTACGTTACAAAGGAAAAGTAATTTACGTGCCGTCACTTTACTACTAAGTTAACGTGACAATTGTACTGATACCGAGACTCTTTACGGTGGATTTACATCATCATGCCACGCACGAAGCTTCCAATTCTGAACCTAACATTTAATAGATATCAGAAAAAGGACGCCTCTTAACCAATTGCTTGATTGTATATCAATTACCGCAGCAATAGACAGTCCTCAAGCCAAATAATACCATGGTCCGTGTCATATTTTTTGAAAGGCTCAACAGTTGGATGATTATCACCTGCCTCGTTAAAAGCAATGATATTGTTCTGTAATAGCACTTGCAACAAACTTCCGCTTACTTTGTGAAAGATATTAAGATTGGGGCCGGTCCTGTGTGTAGTGGTTGGGGGGCTTGTGCTATTATTAAGTTTCGGATTAGGTTTCAACAGTAAAACCGCGAATGCCACTGCCAGAATCTGATATTGCGGCTCGCAAGTATATTTTACAACGACAAGGTAGAAATGGGATAAACAGAGTTAATCTCATAATAGCTGCAACTTCATCGCGACGTACTGCCAGCAGTCTTTCGTCTCGTTAATTAAAGACCCCCTTTGCAGTACCAACCGCGCCAACGCAACACAGATTACCACTTGAGCCAGAAGCTTGATCGATTTCATCCATACGCTGCCTCTCCCACCCTTGTAGACTATTTGATCCGACATTTGCTCTCCTGGCTGAAATCCTAGTTTGTTGGCTACAGCGATCTTGCTCAAATGCTTAAGATCATATGGTGGATATCGAAAGCTCATTACCATATCGAGCCAGGTAGGGGGTGCAACAACAACGCGCCGATGAGTAAAGCACAGGAAGCCATGGGATCCATGGTAAGAGCCATAACCTGAGTCGCCAACACCACCAAATGGGGCGTTGGGCACGCCGGCGTGCATGATCACGTCGTTTATAGTGACGCCACCAGAGTTGGTGTTGGCGAGTACTAGTGATGTTAATTCAATGACACAGAAGATGAGTGAGTGATTGAATTGCGGAATACTTACTCTCGTCGATGACTTGTTGCTCCTTGGAGAAGATATATATAGCAAGCGGATGTTCCATGCTTTCTCACCGTCAGCAATGTCATAGAGTATATTCTAAAGCATTGTTCACCTAGCTATAGTTTTATAGGCGTCCACATGATTTGCCTTTATGACTGGCAGGATTGGTCCAAAAAGCTCTTCGGAAAGTAGAGAGTCTATGAGACGTCAGATACAGATTAATATCGAAAAGGAGAAGGCAATACAACTTACCTGAGGTCGTGATATCTCTCACCACGGTCGGTTCCAAAAAGCAAGAACTCCGGTCCCTCTTCCCTCCGCAAACAATCTTTCCCTGGGTTTTGTCCAGAAGGGATGTCAGGCGATCGAAATTTCGCTCGTTAATAATCCTACAGTATCCGTCGTTTGAGCCATTCAAAAACTTGGCAAACCAGAAGCTCAAGCGTTCAACCAACTCGTTATAAACCACCGGATCCGCAAAGATATGGTTGATAGATAAGCAAATCTGCCCAGCATTCAGAAACTTCCCGTATGCAATGCGCTTGGCAGCAAGATCCACATTGGCTGAACTGGTCACAATCGCTGGGCCTTGACCACCAAGCTCCAACACCACAGGTGTCAAGTTCTTTGCTGCGGCTGCTGTAATAAACCTTGCAACTTTGGATGACCCGGTAAAGAAAATGTGATTGAAACGATGTTCTAAGATTCTTCCTGTCTCAGCTGGACCGCCGGTGACAATGCGAATAGCGGAGGGATCTAGGTATCGGGGAATCAGAGAGACGAGCAGTGCTTGCGATGCCTCTGCCAGCTCGGATGGCTTCAGCATCACGCAACACCCGGCTGCAATTGCTGCGAGCATCGGTTGCAAAATGAGCAAGAAGGGGAAATTCCAAGCTCCAATGATGAGAGCAACTCCCAGTGGCTCTTTGCGCACCCTTGCTTTTCCCAAAGTCCCTATACCCAGATGTTAACGAGACTCCACCAAAAGTACTGTGGGAGACATCGAATTAGGAACAAGACGAGCATACCGAAGATCACACCAGCATCTGGGATCTCGTCAGCGGCCCATTCCTCTAGATGGTCGATGTGCTCGAGCGTGTCTGTTTTCAGGCCCAGAAGATCCGCTGCATGAGATTCGAAATCGTGACGATTAAGATCGCGAGATAATGCATCGAGGATCTCGGTTTCATTCTCTTTTATCATCCACCAGACTTGCTTCAGCTGCCATTTCCTCCATCTTAAGTCTTTCGTCTTTCCTGTAGCGAAAGTCGAGAAAATATCCGAGTAGGCAGATTCAAACTCTTTGGCGGGAGTATATTGCGGCATTTCCGATCAGACATAAAACGTTACCAGGCAGTTCCAGAGCGATCCTGAATGTCTTGAACTCGAAGTCCATCGCAGCCGAGGATGCAAAGACAAAATTATCGAGCTTACTAATAATCAAAGGCAGGCTGAATGGGGTTCTTCTTACTTTTTGGGGTTACAGGGGTATGTTGGAAATTGAGTTGTCTTGTCTTGTCAGACTTTTCCCACTGGATTATTTAGGACTCTCGGCTGAAGCGCTACACGATCCTACGCGCGCCCCAATAACTTATGCACTGCACAAAGGACGGGGAAAAGGACCACGTTCCCTGTAGCGGGGTAATGGAGAATGATAGAGGGCATTCTTCGGATGGAACAGCTTTCTGGTGGCGATGCGATTCCGACTCTCACGCATGGGTTATTTGCAGCTTACTACCATCTGTGAATCACATCTGAACCTGACTTCTACTAAACATCCCTTGTCCAGTGTTGGCGGCTCATCCTGTCTTTTGCTTTCGTTTCTCTTTCGTCTCGGAATGTGCGGTGCTGCAATACAAACAGCAACTCGCCTTTGTGATCAGATTTTCTCGTCTCGAAGCGTGAACACGATGAAGCTAACCGGTATGTTACTTCTACTATATCTTCTTCTATTTTTGAAGACTAATATCGAGAACATGCTGACTGTGAAGGCTCTATTGATGATATTATTCCGTCGTACGTCGGCCAAGGAACGACACGCACCAGCCGGCAAAACCGCACACTGCTACAGTGGGGAGTTTTAGCTCTTTCTGGATTGGCCATCTATTACCAAACCTCATATGAACTGTCTGAGAAGACAAGAGCGGCTGCTCTTGGTGCTATATTTCCGGGTGCTGGGTTCATTGCATGCGGCAATATCACCGGCGGTCTGTTGCTGGTACTCACCCTGACCCTTCTCCCAGTCGCCCTGTTCGCCGTGAGTGTCCCATAGATAAGACTGCCTTTTGTATTTTGGCCTTACCTAGCGTTGGCTAATCAATGTTTAGTGGTTTGGTGCTGGAGCAATCTTGTTCCCAATTTTGGTCTGGGTTCTAGCAACTCTCGGCGCCTACTTTGCCACGGGCGATTCGGTCTTTGAGCCTGCCGGGATTATCGCAGCATTAATTATGGGCACATTCATTTTATGGCTTAATCGCTTCAGTAAAAGAGCCAGAGCAGCTGGGAATACCAAGCGCGAGTCACGAAACGCCTTTCTCCCCACTGCCCTGGCTGATCTGGCTTCGAACAAAAGCGAGCCAGAGAGACCCGGTGACAGAGAAATCGACCTCGAGACAGCTCGTGCCGTGCAGTATCTTATTGACCAAGGTCTTCGAGATCTCAACGACTGGACGGATGTTACCATCATTGATCAATTCCAAACATCGGCAATCCGTTACCAACTTTACGAGAATATGTACGTCCTTGGAGCCTATCAAGGCATCTACACGCCAAATTTCCATGGATATCTTAGTCAATCGATACGAAATCATATAGAAAAGTCACTACTCAAAAAAGTGCTAGGCTTCTGGAAGTGGGAAACTCTCTGGGGAAAATTCCACACGGATTATAATCCAGTCAAGGAAGACAATATCATGGTCACCGGGTTTCTACTCCAAGGTGTCATGCTTTACACAGCGAACACTGGTGACCTCCGCTACTGTGAGCCTAGTAGTATGAGATTCCAGGTAACGGATAAGGACATATATCCCCACAGCATCCACACTGTAGACGAGGCTTTGGTCCGACAATGGGGATCGAACGAATACTGTTTCTTTCCCTGCGAGCCCAATTGGATTTACACGCCGTGTAACTTTCAAGGCATGACTGGTCAAATTGTATATGACCGCATATTCGACACTAATCACGCCGCTCAGATCATGCCACGATTTGAAGATTCCCTGAATAGAAACTTTACGGAAACGGACGGCAGCATCCTTCCCATCCGCTCTGAACTTACCGGTTTCACTATTCCAGGTCTTTGCGGCGCTTTGAGTGATCTAGCAAACGCGATCATGACCCGTGGCTATCTTGATCATATCTCGAAGCGTATGTACGCCACATTCAAACACGAGTGCATCCACTACAGTCTGGAGACCAAAGAGCTGAACCTTGTGGGGCTGGTCGGGGCCGATAAAATGGACCCCGGGACATATCAATCCAACCAGTACACGATATACTCGATGTTGTCGTATATTGCGGGCGAGTATGGCGACGAGGCTATCCGACTTGCTGCACTGAAGAAGCTCGTGGATAACGTGGGAGTGGAAACACTGCCATCAGGAGCAACACGTTTGACCCTTGCAAAAGCATCTCCATCGTTCAACAGTATGGCTGTCAGGGGACGACTCCTACGATTCGAAGATTGGAAGAATCTTATTGCTAAGGTAAATTGTTTATTATGACCTTCGAAGTTGGTTTAAATCATAGGGACTAACTTTGGTAGGGCCCTTCTCCAACAACCTTAGCAGGGCCGATCCTTACTTCTGTGCCCTACCCAGGTGTGCTGGTTGCCAAGGCTTACTCTCATACATCAAAGGATCTTGACCTAGTTTTGTATCCTTCTAGCAGGCCAGGAAAATTTACGCTTGGGGTTGAGAGACTAGCTCCTGGTGGGGCATACAGCACTACAGAGCACTCGAAGCTGGTTGCTGACAAGCATGGGGTACTTTCTTTTGATGTTCATGTTGATGGGCGCACCGAGGTTAAATTGGTGCCTCATCAAGATTGAGCATGAGCAATTGTGTTTGAATAAATAAAGATATCAAACTTAGTGATAACCAGTTGCTCATAATTCTGATATACATCGGTTCTAACATTTCAGCTTGACGATACTTGATATTTTCCTACTCCTCGAGACATCTCTCCTTCGTCAAAATCTACAAATAGAGCCCAGTGGATCAGTTATTGCTGTAGGCTACCTTACTATTTGATGTCGAAGCGGAAAGTGAACACTGCGTCCTCGAAAATGTTTTATATTTGATTTTCTAAACAAATACATAATTATTATATATGATCCCCACCTAGACTATTCTCTTAATGAGTAATTCCGTCTTTGCTCTTGACTCACTCAAGCGGCCGATGGGGCGTTAATGCGGTCATCATATCGGCTCCCCCATCTTGCATGGCTATTTTCATCCACTCCGGCAGCAATTTCGTGGGTGCACTGATATACGCGGCAGCCGGCGTCAAGATATTGATGGCTCTGCCATCCCACATCGTCTGCGCAATTAAATCACCAAGATAATCCGGTGTCAGCATTGGCAAAAGAAAATTCCCGTCCGTTTTGATGCCGTCGAACATTTTTGTCCTCACCGCCGAAGGTGATATGCACGAGATTCGTACTGAGGGTGCTTTGTATACATGTTTCATTTCCGTGTGGAGACCTTCGTAAATGGCGAGCGCAGCAGACTTTGTTGCAGCGTAGTCCACAACGCCAGCAGTCGCCATATGACCAGTCTGAGAAGCAATGATAAGGAAGTGGCCGTGGTCCTTCTTGGCCATCGCAGGGAGGAAGCATTTCGCGGTCCAGAGCAGACCCAAATTGTTGACGCCGAAAGTACTGCACCAAGAAAGCAAGTGTTAGAAGGAGAAAGAAATAAAGAATCGAGGAAGCGAATAGGGGGGATTGACTTACAGCTGGATGTCACGCTCGGTAGCCTCAAATATTGATTTACCACGGCAAATTCCAGCATTTGCTACCACGCATGTCGGCGCACCCACGTTTCTATCATTCGTTTAGCACTGCGAGCACCTGCAATAAGGACGCCACCTACTTTTCGATTTCCTTTGAAACAGCTTGTAGTGCCTTGAAGTCGGTCAAATCGCACTTGTAGTAGTGCACGTTGTTTGCTGTTAGATTGAGTCAACAAACATCCCCAGGTGAGGTCTATGTGTATCTCACGCGCTTCGAACGTCAACGGAATAACATCAATAACCACCACTTTCGACCCTCTAGCTGCAAGCTTTTTAACAGCTTGCGCCCCAATCCCACCAGAACCTCCAGTGACAACAACAATCTCGCGATCCCAGTTGAAGTTAGCCGCTCTTCCATTATTAAGTGCTTTTGTGCTCAGATATCGATTGAGCCTCAAAGCTAGGCCTATAACAACGATAACAATGGACTTGTATAGAAGCGGTGGAAGTGGAGTCCGGATGCTATATCGTAGCCAGGTATTGGTGCGATCAACGAGAAGTTTGTCTTCTGTGAAATAGTGTAGATATAAGGGGATTGCGATTGTCACGAATGGATTGAAGACAGTCTTATCCGCCAATGCCAACACATGTCCGATGCTGAACTGCATTATTCGGAATTATCAGAATATTGACTTTTGAGGGGATCAATCTTGAAAAAGGCCTGTTTCGCGAGCTGTTGCAGTTTCTTCGAAACTGACTAGGGGATAAACGCTCTGCTTCGTGAGACTTCACGGAGACGTGATGTTATCGAGAAGAGCCATTATGTATAATGACAGGAGAAATCAATCACTTGATCGGACAAATGGTAAGAATGATCATGGTTCCGACGGCTAGACTGTGGCCATGCACCTTCCCTGAGATTGCTTCGACGCTGTGATACAAAGGATGTCAGAAAATCATGACGAGCCGCTATTAGGGCAGGGCGCCGGGTTATGTTGGCTTAAATCATGCCGGCTGCGCAATCCAGCCAAGCCCGTTTCATATTAGCGTCCCCCGCAACCAGCACCCCGCACTGGGTCTCGAATTGGAGATTTCCGATGTATGTCGCTCATATATTCCTTTACCTTTGCGTGGTGTCGCAAAATGGGTTGCAGGTCGCAAAAAATAACCTACCAAATATGCCAACTAGGAGAAAAGTGGAGGCCGGAAGCCGGAAATTAAGAGGGTTATATTACCACACAAATAGACTTACTAGCACAGACTAAAATTTATGAATTTTCATGAATTATAACTTGATTTTTTACTTTATAAGGTTATAAACATTTTCATTCCATAGGGCGCTAGTTCAGTTCATGAGTCACTTTAATTCATGAATTTTTATAATCCACGCTTTATTGTAGACTTATTAATAGGAAACTGATAGACTAAGAGTTCCTACCCTTTGTGAACTCACTGATACGAGGCAAAACTTACCTGACTTTATGTTTCTGTTTGAGGGTATTGCAGGAGTTTAGAATACTGCCGACCTAGCTGTGGAGTTGTCGATTCCCGTATAGAGCTATGATATATTAATAGATCATTTTATCAGAACGTATTACAGTGGAAAGAAACGAGAAAAATCAGTCAGTCGAGCATAAATATAATTCAAGAATATCAATTTGCAGCCGGAATTCGCCACGCTACGTATCACAACCTTGCAGCACCTCTACCCCCTTGATTTTGAGGTCCATCCCCATCATTAGCTTCACCATTGATCACAACATTCTCAGCAGTGGCTGGCTTTGGTGCATCGCTCTTGAGTACTGGATCAATGGGAGAATCATCGTGGTTCCGTATGTAGTAGCTTAGGTTCCCACTCTGTTCTGCGCTGCTATGCCCATTGCCAAAGTACTGAAAGCGGTTCTGCCCAGCAAAGTACTTGAATGTCCAGTCTTCCCACCGCGGTGACTTGATTGCCTCCAAGTAATGGAGCGTTGAGCCGGGCCACAGCGCCAGGATCTTACCAGCGGCCGAGCCGGCTTTGTACCATGATCGGCACTCTTCTCCCCAGACCGTGTCTGTCATATAGTCATCCTTCCACTCGTTGAAGGCATCCACAGCATCCGTCTTTACCTCGAATGATCGAATATTCTCCTTTTGGAACTTTGATAGCATCTGGATGATATATTCCACCTCAGCTTCGATTGATATGAGCACTGGACCATTGCCGATAGGACAATTCGGCCCAAGGGTGAAGAAATAGTTCGGGAACTTGTCGGCTGCAATGCCCAAGTAGCCACGCGGGTCGTCTTTCCAGATTTGGCCCAACTGTTCCCCCGTGGAACCGACTAGCGGGAAGCGTGGCTTGAAAGTGGTGTCAAAGCCAGTGGCACAAATGAGGACCTCAACAGGATATTCACCTTGACCATCGGTGGTAACAACACCTGTCTCCGTGATCTGTGTGATCTCCCCGAAAACAACCTTGACATTATCGCTTGCGAGCGACTCGAGGTAGTCTGTGCCAGGCGTGATTCGACGACACCCCACAGACCACTCTGGAATGAGCACCTTTTCAAGCGCTTCGTTGGCAAGTTTTTCCCCCATGCGATTCTGCATGTACTGGCGAATTGCTTGCTGATCCTCCGAGCCAGTATGAAAGATGCCAAAGGACCTGTTCATACTAGCTTCAATCTCGCGACGCTGGTCGAGATGATATTCCGGCTCCGAGGCAAATCTGGCTTGCTGCTCAGGTGTAAAGACTTCGTAAGCTTGACCAAGTGGCGGCGCGACCCATGTTGCCTCGCGCACAAAGGTCACAAGCTCCTTCACCTCGTTCTTGATGGCCGGTAAAATCTGGATGCCAGAAGACCTGTGTTCCTATTAGCCTAATGATACTCGTGCAGAGGCCAAGTCTTACCCATTGCCAATCAAACCAACGACTTTTCCCTTCAGATCCAAATCTTGTGGCCATGCTGCGGAATGGACCAGGTCGCCTTTATAGGAGTTGATTCCCGGGATCGGAGGATATCTCCAGGCATTTAAGATCCCTCCAGCATTTATCAAAACATGAGCTGAAGCGCTGGACACGATCCCACTCCGGAGATCTTTGACTTGGACCTGCCATTGCGCAGTTTCTTCATCCCACGTCGCGCCTACAACTTCGTGCTCCAGTGCAATGTACTTTTCAAGACCATGTCTTGTCGAGAAATCCTTGAAATACTTGAATATCTCCTTGGACGAGGCATAGTTGGCCGACCAATCCGTTTTAGGCTCAAAAGACCAAGTGTAGCAGTGAGAAGGCACGTCGCAAGCACAGCTAAAACAAAACAAACCTTGGTTCAGCACGAAACAACAGATGTCTGGAAATGTCAAACGTACCCCGGATATCTGTTTTCGTACCACGTTCCTGAAACTTCGGGATTCTTCTCAAAAACCCGCAGCTCGAAATCGTCAAAGTGTCGTTGGATCTTGTACGCAAGAAGGAGGCCGGAGGCGCCTGCACCGACACATATGACTTTCAGCCGTCTCTGCGGCTTGAAGATGCTCCCAAGCGTGCGGTGGTCGACATAGCTGCTTGATTTAGAGGCCATGCTTACGAAGTCGACGATACTGGAAACGGATAGACCGCAGTGAGAAGGTTATAATGACTAAAAGGTAAGGTGTTTGGAAGGAAAACCGTCTAGTCTATAAAGGTTTCGGTTGCTGCATCTATTAACAAGAGAGTTCCATGCCACTTCACGTTAGCATATTAAAAGCTAGTAGAGTACATAACCGCTCAGATGCTCTTTAGCAGTCCACGAGTATTTTACACCCTTTAACTATTCAGTCATCATCCTCAGTCAAGCAGCAATCGTCCCACAGCTTGTGGCTGTAGTATACAGACCTGTCATCTTTTTCTGACATGCATTGCTTGCTAAGATATAGTCATATCAATTCATTTAGATGTTATTTCTTAGCGTTTTCGCGAATTATTTATCCCTAGACCTGTTTTTTTACCTTTACCTTAAATAATATTCAAATTCCTATTTCTAAGAAGGTATTATTTAAGAAGTATACTTTTCAAATAAAATAAAACATAATTATAAAAATTGTACATTTTATAGTTTATAAATTGATTTTAATAGAAAATTACATTTAATTAGAGCAAAGCCTAGTAATAAGGTCAAATTGGATATACTTCTAAGCTAAAAATTAAAGGAAAGAAGGTATAGAATATAGGTTTATAGGGGCGGATATATAGGGGCTCGGCTAATAAGTGGTGGCCTGGGAATCCAGGTAGCAAGTAAGCGGGCAGAAGAAGAGTCCCGTTCAGGATGCTGAGCAGGTCTCGCTACGCAAATGTACACATCTTAAATCTCTCCTCTCCTCGGACTATCCATATCCCACACGGTTACGAATACAGCCCCACGACCTCAAGCACAAGTGATTGAAACGTAAGTTTGTTCCTCACTGAAATCGGTCCAAGAGCTCCACTATTTCAAGATTCTAGTGCTCTGCACCTCAAGATTCAACTATTGCTGGTTGTGCCCTCCTCGTCTCTAGATTTGTATGCATATCCTCCTATAGTCAATGTTCGTTTTCACAGACAGAGTTCAGATTAACGCGGGTAGAGCCCAGTTTAGCTTGCCTCGATAACAGCATGAACCTTATGTGTACAGAAGGGGTAATACCTCAGATTCGTGTAGAAAATCCCGATAATGATATCTTCCAGCTGATCTTCACGGCTATACCAAATTTGAAAGAAATCTAGAGTACAGAAGTTTTGTACGCAAGGCCGATACCACCATGAAGAGAACGTGCCCTTTGGATGAATATAAAGAGCAAAGCAAGGGACCAGGGTGAGGAGGCAAATAATAAACTCCATCAGCGTCAGATTCATATGTCCGGGACTGTCTTAGACGCAAACATAGAATACGATGCCGTGACTACTAGTGTGTTAGTATTTGTGTGCAAGTGAGAAGAGGCGGAACTTACTACCAGTACAATCGATAAAGGGATTTGCAACGGCAAACTCTCTACTCAACTTCCACACCACGAGTTTGTCAAGCCCCCACCTTGACGAAAGAGATTGCAGTTGTGTGGTTTTCGGCTGTACATCAAAAGCAGACGTGCGCATCTTCTTGAGGAGCTTCATTTTCTCGTCGATTTGATGGAGCAGATAGCGGGTCGTCCAGCTGAGCGTCGCTTCCCCTCGATGGCTCATCTCGACAGCCTCATCAAAGTCGGTACGGAGACTTACACTAGTGAGAAGACATCAGCAATATTCATATAAGCGTGACCGATCACCTACCCCGGGAATTCACTGTTGCCTGCGTTCTGGAAGACTCGCGTGAAGAAGGTGTCGTGCGTATTGATGGCAGTACGAAACTCTGATATTTCGACAACCGTATTGGCAACAATTTCGGCGCACAATCGACTCAGATCAAAAGATCCAGCCTTGAATATGCATTGATCTCTGATTGAAGGCCAGTTGAGCCAGTCGATAGAGATCGGATAGTTGGTGTTCATGAGCTGAAGAGGTGTTGGGGAGAATGGCTCGGGTATGGCAGCCCGGTTCTGTGGCGTAGGAGAAAGTCTGAATCTTAGGATCTTTTCCATAACATCATTGGCACCGACACCATATATGTAATCACTGAAACCCGCATCCTTGGCCATCATTTCCAATCCAATTTTGGCGACGTCCGCAACTAATTGTTCACTGGCATCGGTAGATGCAATAGCTGCTCGCAATGTGTCGTATTGTGACCGCTCATTCTGTGGAACGGGGACCAGCCCTGTCACTTCCCCAATGCCCAACTCTCGGGCCAGGTACCAAAGACAAGCTTCCTCGACTGTCCAGGTCTTGCCACATGATATATCAAAAAGGTGATATTTAGGTGGGGTTGGATCTTGGAAGAGTTCCACTGGATGAACGATGCCGCCAGGATTGGAAGGGAACATGCTCCAGTCTAACATATTAATGTCCGCGAGCGCGAAACTTTCGCTTGTAGAGAATTCCGTGCTCGCAGCACCATGTTGCGAATGAGCGGATGCGGCGCCTTGCTCCCAATAATTGCTTGAATGGCAGCTGAGCAAGTCCCTGCGGCTGTCGCTGGCTGGGAGTACTGGGAGAGAAACCGTGGAGCCATCTGGAGAAGCACCAGATTGTTGTTGGTTATCTTCAACATGCCTCGCTGGTGAGAAAACAACTCCACCCAAACCAAGCGGCGTCTGCTGAGTCTCGACTTCTGCCCCGTTGTTGGCGTTGTCATTGGGTGGTATTCTGGTGCCCGACTCCGACTCGGAGCCCCCGGCTGCTTTGCTTCCCACTGGCCCATCTTTTGCTTGCGCTGATTTGTTGGGCTTCTTTCGTAGCAACTGTTCGAAAATTTTATCATCGGCAATGGCAGCCGTAGCTGAGCTCAATGAAAGGAGCTTCTTGCGCATTCTCAAAAGTGCCTCTCGGAGTTCTCGGTTCTCCTCCAGAAGACTCAGGTGCTGGCCGAGGACTGAGATTTGGGACGATGCATCAGATCCAGATTCGGTTGAAAGGGACGTGTCGATTATTGTTTGCAGCGTCTCAAATTGTTTTTGATGGGCCGCCTGTCTCTCCCGAATTGCTTGCTGCGAAATCCGATTCTGAACGCGTTTGCGGTTAATTCGATCCTGCTGCTTGTCTCTCTCCCTCGGAGACAGCGCCTGTGTGGTAGTCGGAGTTTCATCGCGCAAGGATGGCTTGTTGGCTCTCGCTCTCGTCCTCTTGGAAGCTGGTGTTGGCCCTGATGAAGCAACAGCCGGCGGGGGAGGCATAGTGGTAGTTGCTACGCATGCCAACTGTGCAGCGGATGTGCAGCGGATGGAGGATGGATTGCGGTGGATTGGGATGGATTGGGGCGGATGGAGATGGATTGCGGCGGATGGAGGATGGATTGCGGTGGATTTGGATGGATTGAAGCAGTCAGAACAGAGTTCTGTTCAGGTGGTCCGAACATCTCCAGGATCTTTGGAATTCAGCCTTCCTTCCCCACTGCGGGGTGGAGATTGTGGGGGTACAGTAATGTACGGAGCGTAATGCTGCTGTGGGGACTCGGACATTGCGGAGTACGGAGTACAGTAGTGGAGTGGAGTGGAGTGGAGCAGTGGAGCTGAAGGTACCTGGGTATTTAGTCCATAAGTAGTTAGTCTGCAAGGAAGTGTTCGTGACTGGCTGAGCTAAGGGAAAGTGGCTCCACTCGCTCCAATGGGTGGAAGTAACTTGAAAGGGAGAAGTGGCTAGTCCGTAAGAGGCCGAGGCGGATGTCAGAAAAGGATGACCAGACCGGAGCACCAGACCGAATCACCAAACCTCCAGCTTATTATTACCTTGGGGATACGAGTATATAGGTCTATGATTGATATCCCATCTATAAGGTACCTTTATTGAAACAATTGTGAACTAATCACCATACGACAACATAACATAATACCTACAACACCAAATGGCACCGGCAGTAGACATACGTAGGGTTCCTTACGACCCGGAGCTACAAGTCGCCTTGGCTCCCATGCAGATTCCAGGTGGTGCGACGCGAGAAATGATACCTCTGATAAGACAACAGGTCGACCAAGCTTACACGGCCGCATCCGTCCTCTCGGCTTACCCGAACATCAGCCACGAAGAAAGAACCATCTCCGGGCCCCACGGCGACATCCAGCTCTCGATATTCCGACCGGCCAAAAGGCTGCCCGAGGGGAATCCCGGCATCTACTGGATCCACGGAGGCGGGATGATTGCCGGCAATCGTTTCATGGGCATGGGCATGCATGGCGTCGCGGATTGGATGGTCCGCTATGACGCCGTCGCGGTTGCCGTCGAGTACCGAAGAGCGCCCGAAAACCCGGATCCGATGCCGGTGGACGACTGCTACGCCGGACTGCAGTGGGTGGCAGAGAAAGAGAACCTGCAATCTCTGGGCATCAACGCCGAAAAGCTGGTCATTGCTGGTCAGTCTGCAGGCGCTGGACTTGCCGCGGGCACTGCGCTCCTTGCACGAGATCGGGGCGGTCCGTCGCTGTGCGGCCAGCTCCTGTTATGTCCCATGCTGGATGACCGGAATGCGTCCGTCTCAGCGCGGCAGTATAAAGACGAGGGGTCGTGGTCAGGAACAACCAACGCCATGGCGTGGAAGTGTCTGTTGGGAAACAGCGCTGGGGGGACGGAAACTAGCATCTACGCAGCCCCGGCCCGCGCCGCTGACCTCTCTGGCCTCCCACCTGCTTTTATCGACGTCACGTCTGCCGAGGCCTTCAGGGACGAGGACGTTGCGTATGCCTCGAAACTCTGGGAGGGGGGCGTTCAGGCCGAACTCCATGTCTGGCCGGGAGGATTCCATGGCTTCGATATGTTCGTTCCGTCACATGCACTTGCACAGCTTGCGATTGCTTCGCGTACGGCTTGGTTGGGTCGTGTGTTATCTGCAGCTTAGTGATACAAATGCAAGAAAGATACTCGAGACAAAAATGGCTTCACTTTTCTTCCGTACCTCTGTCCTAAAATCCGCCTTACTGCAAGAACTTGATCGGTATAGGTACATGGCGGAAGCGAATGTACTCGGCAAACGCCTTGCCCAGCGAATCCAACCTGGAACTTGAACTCACCCCTCGCCCCAGAATCCCATAAATCACAAAATGCACCGCTTTCAAGTGTGTAAACTCCACCCGTTCAATATAGAAGTCTGGCTTCCAATCGTCCCCGACAAGTTCTTCCATCTTTGCAGCTGTAAGGAAAGACCGGAGCCAGTCCCATTCCTCGTCCGTGTGCACGAAGATACCGATGTTGATATTGGCACCCTTGTCCCCGGACCGTGCCAGTGCGATGTCGCCGAGGGGGCGCAGGACGGTCTCGCCAAAGCTGTCTATCGAAAGCGGGTTGGTGGGAGGAAAGTTGCGCCGTGGGGCCAGCGCTTCGTAGACGGGAGGGTGGCCGGCCGAATACGTCGCTGGTTCCGGGCCGAGAAAATGCACCTCCTCGTTCAGGAGTTTCTGGGAAATCATGCCTGGGTAGTAGGCTAGAAAGGTTTTGGGAACAGCAGTACGATTGTCCCCCGAAGCGCAGCAGCTGATTCTTGGATTAGCCCTGCAAGAGAGAGTTGGGTAGAGTATAGGGGGGATATTTACCCCGCGAAGTGCTGCATGCCGTTGTGACCACACTAGAAAAACATATTAGTTTGATACTAGAGAGTTTTCCATTGACCCAAATGTGTACTAACAGCTTTTAGGAACATGAACAAGGTCATCTTCTCTACTGCTTGGACAAAAACTCGCATGTACGTTGTTGCTGCCATTTGAAAATTCGCATTTGGTTGTGGAACGCCAGCTCTGAAGCACCTGTTAGGGAAAAAGTTTGATATGGAGTGGATTAACTTTCCTCTGAAACTCCAAGATATCAAATTTGTCGAGCACTCCCCAGTTCTTCAACGAGTGTTTGATCTGGGCTTCAAAGAGATCATACTTCTTTTCGGTTGCATAACTGAGTTCAGGCGTGTTCAGCGATGAATATAAAATAGGCTCTGGACGTTGCTCACCCAGTAGCGTTCATCGTTATTTCGCACTGCCAACCACCAGAGTAGTAGACTGCAAGCTTAGTCGTCTCTGGGGGTGGATGACCCTTAATACCTTCAACGTGTACACTAACAGTATGGTCAGCCAGAAGAACAGGGTATCCCGCTGCTGTTCACTCACCGATTCTCCGCTTCTTGAGATATGGAAACATTCGATATGTCGGCTTTAACGCAGCTGTTGAGGTAAATATCTCCTTGTAGTTCATATAGCAGCTGGCACGCGATAGTGTCGGTGTTGACAATGCCGTTGAACTTGTCCGCTTTGGTGACGGTGCACTCTCCCGACGACTCTATTTCCACGATGGGGAGCCCAAGATCGAGGAGCGCAGAAGTCTCATACTTGTAGAAGCCTGCAAAATTCGCACCAGTAGAATACGTCGAACACTCGATCAGATGCCCAGCAATGAGAGCACCGGCCAGCTCGTCGTATGCTGTATCAGACCATCCGTGCCACCACTGAGCCGCTGCAATTACTGGGGATGCATCTGATACTCGACCACCTGTTTTTGATTAGTATATGGGATTTCTGGGCAGGCTCTGACCTACATATAACAATATCAGCGCCTTGTCGAAGTGCCAGGGTAATCGCCCGAGCACCCAAGTATGCATTACAGCTGACGAGTGGCTTTTTCGGGTCATCGAGAAAGCCGTCGGTGTCCTTCGCCAGCCTAACTTGTGAATTGTCGGCGTCCAAGTGCTTTGTCTGGCCATGCAGGAGTTCCTCAGCTCTGTCCATCAGGTTATCCCCCGACACCCAGGCAACTTTCAGGTTCAACTTCTTTTCTTCTACCTACAACATTGTCAATTCCACTGATTCCAATTGCTCCACCTCTTGACGTACCATTTTTTGGACGTCCTGCGCCAAACCCTGCGAATTAAGCGCTCCTCCATTGATGGCAACCTTGATACGCTTCTGGTTCAAGACTTCCAGACTCAACGTGAGCCCCTCCAGTGCCGTGGCTTCATATCCTGGGTGTGTTCCAGCGTTCATCGCTTCAGCATTCTCCGCCAGATTCATCTCTGCTTTGTTTAGTGTCCGTGCCCATTATATTCGGGATGTGACCAACCCGCAAGATAATCCCCAGTGATAACGTCGACGTCTCCATACAAGGCCTGATTGAGCATATGGATGCCCGGATCTACGCGGGATCCGCTGCAATTGGCGACCCGCACTGGACGTTTTTGACCTGTCTTCATTTTGCTTTGCTCTGACGGCGCGCGAATCGATTCCACCTTGGCGGTCGCAGAGACAGAAATCTTCTAGCAAATAGCAAAAGTAATCTCGAAAAGCGGACAGGAACGAAGGCAATGGCATAGGATGTTGATAACAAAATTGGCTCAAAACCCATGATAATATCCGACGAACACGCATTACTACTTGTATGCATCATGCCTCCTGGTGGGTCACTAAATAAAGTATGATTGGCCTGCAATGGGTGTTCAAGCAATTCACAAAGTATGGTTTTTTCGGAAGTAAACTGTGCCTGAAGAAGCCGTGTCAGTCTTGTCAGATCTTTCTGACTGTGTTAGCGGTGCATTGTCAAAGGGGAAATAATGCGGGGATCTGGTGCACGGAGAATTTGTGCATGCTAAAGTCGACCCCTGAACAACTATTCATTGGCTTGCGAGAAAGACGGTCACATCATGTAACTTCTGGCATGACTTACTTTATCATGACCTGGACTTTGCTTCTAAAAAGGATATTCAGGAATTCATAACTCCTGCCGTAACGTGACAGTCGAGTACACGCTACAGAGTCTGCGAACAGTTATCAGCCATAATCAATCACCGGCTCAAGTTATCTTCATCTTCTTTCACCTACCACAAACAATTCACAGATAGTATGACGGACCCAACCAAAGGAGAGTTCGACAACTACTCCGTCCCTGACGAGGCTGCTAAAGTATTCAAAAACGGAATACTCAAAAACCCGCTGATTGCGAGTCATCTTCCCCAAGACTTCGAAAGCTATGCCAAGCCAATATCCTTCCAGGGGTCGGCTTCCCCAATGATACCTATCAATTGGAGATTTGCCGAGAGCATCTCAGCTCTGAAAGGACTGGAGGCTCTATTCGTGAACGCCCTGTTGGTGAAGAAATATAATCTAGAACCGCAAAACATTGTAATTGACACGTTAGTAATAGTCCCCAGACTTGGCCATCTAATAAGCAGTGTGTACTAATATAATATTTAGGGACCATGCGCAACTCTTTGTGATGTCGTCGTTGCTGTGTAAGATTGCTATTCAGGGAAGTAACTCGCAAGACATGAAGCTGATGTGCGGGTAGGGCAGATCAACAACCCAGATGGCTCGACTCTGACTACTGCTTCTTTCCAGGATAAAGCTGGCAAAGAACTCTTCGACAAGTACATACACGACGCCGACATCTATTCCAAGGGCTCAACTAGCTTGTACCGCACCATGGCAACCAACATCTACAAGACAAAAGACAACCGCTACTTTCACCTGCACGGAAGCATGAACCCCGAGCCCTCCCAAGACGCCGTCGGCGTCCCCCACCACAAAGTTGCGCCACCTTCCAGGAAAGCATCGCTCCCTACATCGAGGCCGTAGCGCAGTTTACAAGCGACGATCTCCAGCACCGCGTAACGGACACCTTCAAGCAAGCTGGCACAATCTGCCACACGGTCTCGGAGTATGCCGAAAGTGCGCACGGGAAAGCAAATGCAAAAGTAGGCCTCTACGAAGTCCACGCACGCCCCAGTC
>QGMG01000586.1:0-23488 GCA_007825325.1 Lachnellula cervina | reverse complement strand
TCATCCTCATCCAACTCACTGCCACTAACACTACCACTACAACACTAACACCACTACCACCACCACCACCACCACCTAGGTACTTACCACCAACCTCTAGAACTCAAGAGAAGCAATCATTCTGGTTACATTCGTCACGATGATTTCTATTCTCCTACCAGATCTATCAGAAATCATGATCAGCAGATGCAGCGCTTCATTAAGCTTCTCACCCAGACGTGCTAATGCTGTCCGAGGTCATCGTCGTCGGGATCCAGCATACGGGCGTGAGACAATATTGACGCTGGATGGTGGCACATATTCTGCATAACAATAACTTCACTTAGGTTTGTGCAGAAACAGAATATTTCTGTGGTGGCGTCGTCCATCATGCTCACTCGCCCTCGCCTGCATCTTCAATCTCCAAGCCATTCGGGAGACTCGCACCATAAGCAATCAACTACAGTACTTGGGCGCACGACCCGAGGTATTGGTGTGAAAGCCCTAATACCACGAGTCGATGCCAAAGCGTCTTTAACAGCGCATACGATACGTGTAGTGGAATTAAACCCCACTGAATGGTAAATAGGTAGGTAGCTTCGAAGTGCTTCGCCTTCCTGCATATTTCGAGACTATGAACACTCCTGCCAAAGAACAGCTTCCAACATATCACCTATCCAAGCAAGTACACCTGTATTCCACTCCAGATCTCCGTACCCCCAACCAGCAAATCTCGTACCAGTCAGTTGGTGTCGGCGTCTCTTCCGCGATACAGAATTGAGGGCGCAGAAGTCGGATCTGATGCTTTATCTGCACCACCGTTGCTGTCTCGCTTGCGAGAGTCTGTGTAAGAATCGAAGAAAATCCTATAGGTGATCGGACCACCATCCAAGGACATGGCTTCACGAAAACCTGACAAGTGACAGTGATTTCGGGGCGAGCCAGGACTTGCATAGACTACTGATGCGTCCTTGTCGTCTCTTATCTCACCGCTGTTTCTGCTTTTCGAAGGTTTTGTTGTCGATAGCATGCGCCTACGCCCGTGGACATGCCCTGAGTTGAGGCCTACTTATGTTACACTGCGCTGGCGTGCCCGAATGAGTTGACTTTGACCACCAGGACATGGCCGCGTATCACGTGTATGGTTCGTTCTGGAACTATAAGATGCAATATTAATATTGGTGTTTTAAGGGAAACATTCTCGGGAGGTCTTGACGAGGTCACCGTAGGGATATTGTTAGTTGAAGTATACTCCTAGGTTTTTCTTCTCCAGAACCATAAGTATGTCTTATAAGTTCACTGTTGATTGGTTTCAAGCTAGAGCAGCGCTTAATCTTTGTCTTTTGAATAACTTGCATGTTCTAGACCAAGATCTGTCACATTGACCTCCGAGCGGCAACGAGATCTACTGACATGGAGATGTCTTCTGGAAGAACTTTGCCTTATATCACTGGCCAAGGGATTCTGTCATACGGAACAACCCAAAGAGCGTTGCAGACATGTCACAAGTGAAAGGAACAATGGGACTTGAAAAGAAAAAGAAAAGAAAAGCAATAGCCTCACAGAGTGGCCCGTTTCATTAGGTAGCTCGGGTGGCTGAAACTACTTACCAGGACCAGGCCACCACCAAACTTATAAGTATTATTAAGAGCAGCATACCTTGGAATTTGCTTTTCTTCAAATCCTCAAAAGACTCCGCAACAACTAACAGCAAAATCAGGAGAACCACACGTGACACCATTGAACCCCTTTTATATCTCGGTCGTTTTCTGGGCTCAGATTCATCGCATCAATCAAGCCTAAACGCACGACGAAAACCATGTAAAACAAACTCCCATGCATCTAAACTTCCCCACACGCACGTAGGACTCGGTACACAGGCCGAACCTCATGATCCGAGTCGACTCGGAATGCTTCAGAAGGCTTGTGCCTCCCACAGATTTGGTCTCAAGATCGACTTTGATCTGCGACGGCATGAACTGATGTGAGAGCGAGGGCAAGAGCTTATTCTTCTTCTGAACCTTGCAATTCATACCTTACCTTGCCTTATCTTTCAGATCAGATCAGATCCCTCACGTGAGCAGCAAGTACGGTAGAAATGTTTGTTGCGCTGGTGGCGTGGCCGGCAGTGCTTGTCGACTTCTACGATGCACGGCACGGCACAGCCTAACCCTATGCTATGGCTACTATGCTACTGTACCGATGTCCGTTTTTGAAAGGATACTCGTACATAAATAACATTTCGCCTTATCCATTATCTACAACGAGTAGGTACGATAGGATGATTGAAGCTGCCAAAGACGTCAAAAGTATGGATGGATGATTCGATATCGATAGAAGATACCCTACCGTACCCGTCCGTACCAAAATCAATACTTAGACGCTCTGACCCCCTGATAGAGAAGTTGAAGAAAGGGTGTGGCTTTGCATAAAAATGAGCGAAATTCATCTCCGAGCTTGCACAATCCACCGTTAGAGTGGGTCCAATTCAGCCATCTAATGTTATCATTGGTCGATGCTCCACTGTAGCCGCTCTCGTACCTGGACTTAGTGGCTCAGTGGGGCACATTTGGCTCGGCTTGACTTGCTTGGGAGTAGCGTACTGTAGCGTAGCTTGGAAATGGCCACGCCCACGCCCGCGCAGAAGAAGAAGAAGGTCAGTCGCCCTTGCTTGCTTGCATCGTTCGTTTCTTCAACCTCACAAAAAAGATCATCACGAACGTCGACGTTTAGCCCTCTCCTCCCTCCCCCTCCCTCCTTCCTTCCCTCGGGATTCTTACACTCATTCCAGGTATCAGCTTCATTCTCTTAGCTGATCACCGTCCATTCCTTCCTTTATTTACGACGCATCTCTCGAATCTCGAACCGTTCCTGCTCTTGCTCCTTGCGTAAGTGCATTCTTCAACCTCTTCCGATGTTTTGTTTTTGTTGTTTGTTGTTGGTCGCGACGCCTGGTGACGTGAACTGTAACGATGGATTCCTGGCCGGCACTCAATCGCAGATTCCATAGCTGACCGTCAATAGTCTCTCAATACAGCTCTTTGACGACCATCAATACGTGCTCTACACAGCAAGATTCGATTCACATCAAGTCCAATTACCCCGATACTACGAGTAGCAAAGTTCTTCGCAACTCCTTTTCGTGAATACCTACTTTACAGATACCCATGGACTCGGTATCAAACATCATAGCCAGAGGCAGCGCCATACTCGCCGTCCGTGACGATTCTAACACCACCACAATGTCCAACAGCATGATCGATCTCCTGATCGCTCTCATGGTCCTGGTCTTTGTCGCCCTTCTCTTAGTTGGAGCCCTTTACATCGTGCGCAAGATTCGCCGAAACAGAGCCGTTGCCCGGCAGCAACTCCCCACATACAACGAACCCGTCAAAGGCCACCACCGCAGCCTCACAATCACCACAGCACCTATTGGCCGCGGCTCAAGTATCTACGTCTATGACGAGAAGTCAGCAATGTTAAATAGCCCCCCAACCACACCTACATCGCCCGTGCCTGAAATCCGCATTACGTTCCCTGATGAGCAGGACGAGTCCGGAAAGCGCAAGAGTGGCCGTGTGGTGGTGGTACGGGTTGGCGAGACCAGCGTTGGTCTCGAGCCCTTGAAGGAAGACGAGCAGCTTCCTGCGTACGAGAAAGAGAACGGGGAAAGATTCCAATCCATCGACATGGAACGGATCGGCGGCCTGAAAGAAAAGTCAACATGGTCATAGAGCATCAGAAAGCCACGACCAACGTTTTTCCTTTCTCATTGGGCGTCTCTTTCTCTGCACAAAACTCGACGATCTCACCATCACTCACAATCCACGGTTCCTCTTGTACATGACAAACCAACACTTTCAGGACGGTACAAATCTTCTTTTTCAATTCGCTGCAACGAATTTGCAACCACCCGGCGGCATTTGTTTAACAGCGCCCTTTTTACACACCACCTCTGTGCCTCGCTCGGAGGGCAGAGTTTATTTGGTAACTGCACTACAACAAACAGATAAATGATAGTTTCGTGTGGGTTGATTGGAGGAAACCTGCTCCGTACATTATATGCGCGCCAAAATACAGAAATGGGAGGGCCTGCTCATCTTTGTCTCGACTCGAACCCACAGCAACACTTTGCCATTTGTTGGCTTTCTTCATAAACATTTGAAGGAAGGCTGGGTAGGGGGAGGGAGAACGGAGGAAAGGGTTCTTCTCTAATTACCTGTTGTACTTAATGTATTCTACGTAATTTTTCTAAACTCACTTGTTGATAACACGAATTGATGACTTCTTTTCTTGCATCATTGCATGATGTGATGTGACTGTGACCTAAGTGATTTTGTTTTCCAATCACATTGACCTACATGAAAGCAGTTGGTGATATAACCGTAGCAAATTAGTACATGTAGAAAGCAAGTACGAATTTCAAGTTCCTCCATATATATATCATCTACTTAGAAGGCAATAGGACAGTATCATAAATCATTCCACCTCCCCTTACATCTCCACATCCACCTCCAAACCCAAGGTTCATATAGACCATCTAGTCCAACCATGCCTCACTTGTCACTTCCTCAAATACTATCAGTACACCCAAGTGAGTCAAGACGCAAGAGCCAGTATTCAGCAGAACATCTACAGTATCAGTGTATGCCCCATACCATACCATACCCTAAAATCCACTCATTGATTAATTCATCTCCACCTCACCTGATGGTAAACCTAAGCCTAAGATGAAATACAAATACAAATACAAATACAAATTACTTGAACATCACCACCTTACTGTACTCGTACTTTCATATCATGTACACCCTCGCAAAGCAAAGCAAATAAAAGCTCTAGCGCTGTATCATGCCATCGTGTCTAGTCTAAAACAGATATAAATAAGCAAGTAGGACTAGGATGTTATTACAGCTAAAGGTAAAGATGCAAGAACTATAGGAGCATGAAAGGACTTGGGGCTGTCTCGTCAAGACGGTGTTGGTTTTGAGGTATGGGTTTTAGTCGAGGGATTTCTTGTCTTGGAGGATGGATGGGAGTATGGGATATGGGGTGGTAGAGAGGGAATGGATGGAGTGCTGTAGGATAGATGCAGCAGTTAGAAGGGAGGCAAAGCGGGCTTGATGCCTTTCATAGTCAAAGTTTCAATTTATTGCTTGAATTTCTATCGTACTAACTAGCAAGCTACACAGTCCGTCTATCTTCCACCGAGAAAATGCAAACCCATTGACAGCCCCTCCAAACCCCGGACTTCAGGAAGAAGCAAGTTTTTAGAAACAGAGGAATAGAGAAAAGCTAAGAGCAACCTAAGAGTCTATAGTGTGAGTAGCCGCGGGGAGTGAGTACCCACAGCTCTCTATCTAATATCCCATGCATGTCTGTCCATCCATGTTCCCTGAAAACAACGCAATTTTTGTTAAGAGAAAAAGAGACAAAGAGAAAGAAAAGCCATCAAGATTACAAGAGTGAGCACGTTTTACCCTCTCCTAACCTCTGAGTCCATTAAACGCCTAAAGGGACCTTTCTGAAAATTTTGCCTTCTCGAATTTCGATTCGATATCTTGCAAGGATCGATATTCGCACTTCGACGACGGTTTTGTGACATAGAAGTCACTCGGGTATAATCGAATCTCACCAACGCCGACTGCCTCCGAGAGGAGCAGCATTGGAAGAGGTAAAACCTCCTACCAACGACCTTGTTAGTTCCATCAGCTGATGGAACGGGGAGGGGGGAAAGGATTATCTGAACTTACCACCACCACCTCGGCCACCTCCACGTCCACCTCGGTATCCTCCTCCTCCACCACCATAGCGACCGCCTCCGCCTCCACCACCATATCGTGTCATCTCGGCAAGACGTGGGTCAATCTGCTGCTTAGCTTCAGTAAGAACGGAGACGAGATCACGGGCCTGCTTCTGGTCTGGATGAAAGTTAGCTTGCTTTCGCTCAGAAGGCTAAAAATGAACTTACTGTCAGTGGTGAACAGCGTAATTGCAGTACCGTTGGCACCGGCACGACCAGTACGACCAATACGATGGATATAATCCTCAGAGTTGTTCGGGTAGTCATAGTTGAACACATGAGTAATGTTGCGAACATCTTCATTGATGGGTTAGCAAGAACAAGAAAAAGTATAGCAACGTTCCAGGCGGCTAGTGAAGAAGCTGCATTTGAATGCATCCAATACTCTCTCGGCATCTGACATGAACTGTCCATTGCGGGTAGTGCCAAGGCAGGGAAATCCACACATCCTGGTCCTCTTGTTTGGGGGTCTTGGAGACAGCTTGATCGAGTCAAGAAATGCCAATTCCACATCTTTTACCCGAAGAATCACTTCTTCAGTTTGGAATCACGAGCGTTGCAAAAACCATGCAGCACCCTACTTCCAAGACACCCTTGAATAGAGAACCGAAAGATACGAAAGAACCCGGGCATATACGCAATCTAGAGAGGGCCTGAGCATTGAGAGTAAAGCACTACTCGGTAGCCCACTGGGCGTTGCTGTGTAGGGGGAGGGGGTGTTTTAATCATACCAATACCACGGGAAGCCACGTCAGTGGCAACCATGATGGGACTCTTGCCAGTCTTAAACTCGTTTAGGACCCAATCACGCTCGTTTTGTTGCTTGTCGCCGTGGATGGCTAAAAAACTGTTAGCATACAAAGCAGGAAGAGTATGCACATGTGGAACTTACAAAGCGCCGGCCATCCGTCTTGTCGGAGGAAACGTGTGATATCGTCAGCAACACGCTTGGTACCAGTAAATATCAAAATCTTGTTATCCTTGTCTTCCATGATCTTCTCAAGGTGCTTGGTCATCTTATCACGCTTTTCAAATTCAGAGACAACCTCGACGATTTGAGTAATCCTATGGTTAGCAGAAAGTTCCAGGGAACCGATGTTGACTTGGATGAAGTCGGTCAAGTAGTCGGAGGCAAGAGCACGGACTTCCTTTGGCCATGTAGCAGACCACATGCAAGTTTGTCTGTCAGGGCGAATTTGGCCGAGGATCTTACGGATTTGTGGCTCGAAACCCATATCCAACATACGATCAGCCTCGTCGAGTACGAGGTAAGTAACACGACGAAGGTTGGTCTTTCCGGACTCCAGCATGTCAATAAGACGACCTGGAGTGGCAATGCACACTTCCACGCCCTTAGCGAGATCGCGGATTTGACCACCCTTAGGAACACCCCCGTAGACACAGGTGTTACGGATGCGGGAGGAATTGCCGAACTTGGTGATTTCTTGTTGAATCTGAACGGCCAATTCACGGGTAGGAGCAAGCACCAGAACGATGGGACCATCGCCTTGAGCAAGAAGGGGTTGCGCGTTGATGTGGACAATGGCTGGTAAACAGTAGGTCAAAGTCTTTCCGGATCCAGTCTCGGCAATACCGACAACATCGCGTCCAGAAAGAGCCATGGGCCAACCTTGAGATTGAATGGCAGTTGGTGCTGGGAAGCCTTGAGCCTTAACTTCGCTCATCACGTAAGGTGGGAAGCCAGCCTCATCAAAGGTCTCGACTGGTCGTGGGACATCGTTGCCTTGGACGGCGATGGAGTGTTCCTTTCTGAATTTGAGGACATCGGCTTCTGAACGGTTCGTAACAAGAGGATCTTCCTTGTAGAAGGATTTATCAAACTTTGGCATGGCGTTTAAATCTTGAGGGGTTGTTAGCTTGTGCGTTTGCAAATAGGCCTCGGTGATTCAACTTACCCCAGCTTTGCTTTTGCAGACCAGCTCCAAGGTTTGACATGCGGTCTCCGCCTGCACCACCTCCAAAGCCTCCACCACCACCGCCTCCATATCCACCACCTCCTCCTGAGTAGCCGTTGACGCTTCCTCCGCCACCACCGCCGTAACCACCACCGCCGCCACCTCCAGAGTATCCATTACTTCCACCTCTAGAACTTCTATAGAGTTAGCGTGGTAATCTTGCGATAATGAGAAGAAGAAAATAGAATGTTGTTGCCTTGTGATATGATGCGTTCTCCGGGGCTCAAAGCTGAGCGCCGGCTTTGTCGCATCACGATACGCAAGACAACGAAATGCGTTCGACTTCACAACAATATCTAGACCGTAGGTTGTCATACCCGTTGGAATAGCCACTGGAGTAGTTACCGCGGCTGCCATATGAATCGTACCCATTGGAGTATCCTCCTCCTCCTCCACCGCCGCCACCGCGCGATCCGCCATATCCACCACCTCCGTAGGACATGTTGCTGATTTGTTTTGTTTGAAAGAGTAGACTAAGGTGAGTGAAGTCGTGATATTATAGTCGTGATGGTAGTACTGCGTAGAAAGTGTCTCGGATGGATGGGAGAGCACTGAGCAGATGTGTTTGCGATGGATTTTGTAGACTTGGGAAGGTGGGAAAGGAAAGTTCCTGCAAAAAACTTATCTTGTTGGAAAATCTTTTGGAACGAGCGATGCCGAAACTGAACTAGCTTATCTACTAGAAGGCCCTTGCGACGCCACCCTTTAATGCGCTGCGCAATATGAATTGATAATAAAAAACTATACTAGAGCTTCACGAAACCTGGTGCAGGCTTCAATATATATTTCTTCCAGGATGATTTGAGAGGAAAAGAAAGGCTGGCAGGATGTTTGGTGAAGAGACAAAAGCAGAGACGAAAGCAAGTGGAGACCACACGCAAGGAAGGTTTCACTATATTCGGATTCTAAAAAAGCATCAGAAGGATCAAGCAAATATAGGAGCTAAAAGAATGGTTCATATACATCTCAAGCTGAAGTCAGCTCGGCAGCGAATTTGCATCGATTGAGAAAAGGCTATGGGCACAGGCAAAGAATGGCATTGTTGTCTACTATGCTGCAATATTGTATCCATCATTTCTTGACTTTCTCATACCAAGCTGTACAAATCACTGTCCATAAAACTTCTATATTTGGCTTCCTCCCATATCCCAAAAGCCAGTCTCCATCTGCATCGGAGTCAGCAAACATGCAGCTGTTCTTGAGACTAAACCGGAACACTTACTCTGGTTGCATGAATAAAGATCTTCACCAGCTCTTCAATGCGGCTTGGTGATTGTAGGACAGCATGTCTCTCAAGAAGGGCTTTACAGTCAGTCTCCAGCTTTTCTGATGAAGTAGAGAAACCTACAAGATCCTATTTGCACGGCCTCCGAGTAGTCATCCGCAACATAGTTCTCAATCCATTTCCAATAGATGTTCCCCTCGCGTTTCGTCTTTGGGTCGGCGTGAAGCCGTTTCGCAATTTCACCGTAGCCGATCAAGCAAGGTGCCATGGAAACTTGCAGAGCAAGCCAATCTTCGGCTTGTCCGATGTCAAGAACGTATCTGGTTGGCAATTAGCCGGATCCCCTATCAGGTATGAACAATATCTACCTTGTGTATGCTGTGCATGCTGCAATTCGTTAATAGCTGTGTATATGGCTCTAATGTTAGACATACCTTGGCTCTCCTCCGTTGCCTCAATGTCTTCCTTTGTCATACCGAAACTTTCGCAGTATCCAATGTGTAATGACATTTCGTGGTGGATATGGGTCACGATTCTTGCAGCCTGGATTCTTTCAGCATTGATCAGGGGTAAGTGAAGTGACGCATCTCACAGCCGCGATATCTTCCATCGTTTTGGCTTTGTACCCAGCCAAAGCGTTGGCTCTTGCGAATTGAACCTGAAATTATCAGCTAAATTCAATATCTTTCACAGGGAATCACGGACGAGGTACAGATAGTCTTGGACCAGATAATACTTGAAAGAATCGACTGGTAAGCTTCCGTCGGCAAGGCTGGCTACGAAGTCATGGTGGGTATGTTCTCTCCAGGCTTTTTTGACATCCGATCTCTCTAGGAGGTATTTTACAAAGCGACCTCTGCAATTATGTTAGAATGTGGTAAGGAAGAAGGGTCATTGACTTACGGCGCAAATGGTAAGGTGTAGGTTGAATGAAAGTGGTTAATTGGACCGTTTCCATGCCCAAGATCTGTGGCTGTTTTGATTCCAGCCTCGACATATCTACAAGCTGCCTTCACAGCGTGGATCATTTCTTGGCCATTTCCCAGGTTTGAAGCAATGGCAGCTGCTACCGTCAGACGATACCTTGATCAAAAGCCAGTTTACTCACATGCCATCGAGCACCCAGTACCATGCGTATTCTTAGACTTTTGGTATGCAGTTTCTATTCTTGTTATTTCTCCTTCTCCATACAATATGTCAATCATAAGCTCTCGCTCCTCGTCAGTCTTGGCCACAGTGCCATCTTTCGTGAATGGCAAATGCCCTCCCTTGACTAGGACGTATTTAGGTCCCAGAGATTGCACAGACTTGGCAATTTCTATCAAATCATCCACATTCTTGGGATCCTCAGCTGGTTTCCCGGCATCGGAAAGGAGCAGCTTCGCTTCGGGGACATTGGGTGTGAGAATGGTTGCGTGCGGAAGAAGAAGAGTCCGCAGTTCACGAACTGCTTTCTGTGGTAGTAATTGGGAACCACTGGTTGCAACCATAACCTGCATGTGTCAGATACTTTTGTCGTATTCTTGGAAGTATGCGTACAGGGTCAATGACAAGAGTCTTCACGTCATGTTTTTGAAGAGATTTTGCCACAACTTCGATGGTCTCCGCAGAAGACAACATTCCTTTGAAGAGATTAGATGATTTCAATTCTCACTTCCAAAGAAGTATAGACGTGACAAAACAAGATATATTACCAGTCTTTACAACATCAACACCAATGTCACTGATACAGGCGTCGATGAGTTTGCCCACAAAATCTGGCGTGGTGTGATGGATATCAACAACCCCAAGAGTATTCTGGGCTGTCAAAGCTGTAGTTGCAGTCATGGCATAACATCCATGAGCTGCAATCACCTTTTGATCTGCTTCCAGACCACTGAAAAGTTTGACGTGCCATGTTAGCCGGCGTAACTTCATAGCAGGAGCAAAGACTTTATTGACTTTCGTGGAGCGACTTACGCTCCCCCGGAACTATCCGAACCAGCAATTACAAGAATACGTGCTTTTCCCATTGTACAATGAAGTTGATCAAACTATAATGGGATATTAAAACCCTGCTCGGGAAAAGCCTAGGTTGGGTTGGGCAATGTCTGATTATGTCAGCAACTTTCATCCACACATGACTTCCACTCCCCACTTCGATTCTAACAACATCAAAACATCTTATACTACACCATACCAATTAATGGGTCGCATGGTTGGAGATCTTGGGAGGCTCACTGGGATATGGCGCTACGGTTGTCGCCTAATGACTCAAATCGCTCTCCAATAAGCCTCCCCTCATTAGTTTTACAACACGACTCAACTTTCATCAAAAGACAACATATTCTACCCAAGATATCCAAACCTGGAAGCTATTGCTCAACAGGCCTTTGTTAAATGGCGACGATATCCACCAAGAGACCTTTATGGGAACAGTTGCCCACCGAGTTATGGGGCGTGGTTTTTGCTTTCCTTACCCAAAACGACCATTTCAACCTAAGCATCGTTTCCAGGCGTATTCATAGGGTTGTCGGGCCAGTTTTGTATTCCGAGTTCAATTGGATCCCGGATACTGATGGGGCATGCACGCCACCATCAATCTCTAAATTGGCGGGTCACGATGTTGCAGAATACACAAGATCTAGACGAAGGAAACGGAACTGGGTTCCAGGAAAATACGGCCCTCCGCCATATCTTCTTCTCCGAACCCTCTTGAATCGACCAACACTCGCTCACTACTTCAGACATGCGAAACTACTGGCCGCAATGCCCTGCCATGGGTTGTTCTACAGTGCCCATGAAGCCCGTGAAGGTGGTCTCAGCCAGCGAGAAATGGGTAAATGCATCAATCTCATTGCGTCCATGAAGCACGTCTCCAGGCAGAACTGGCTCAACGGTTTGCACAAAGGGACTTTGGACGTGGCGGTAGCCCTGCTACTTTCAAAGATGCATCAGCTTACGACAATCGAAATAAGGGTACGCCACGGGTCTGTTGCCGGAAGCACGATCTTTGAAGCACTCACACTCCCCGTATCATTCATGCAAACCGAGACAATTAGATCGGTCGTTGTTTCTGTCGACCGTGATGAAGATGGCGATCTGACTTTCAATCCTTGGGCCGTAAATATGTTCGATATGGCCGCGCAGATATCTGGACTATTGAGCATCCCCGAAGTCGAGTCACTATCTATACCTTGCTTTGCCCCTTCTGGCTCCTTCTGGAGAAATTATGAACCCAATGCCTGGAACCTCAAAAAACTTCACCTCAAAAATGGTGGCCTACGTGAACACCACTTATATAGAATTCTGAGGGAGACTCCAAACCTCCAGGAGCTTGACTGTGACCTAGTCTACAACTACGAATTGGATCAATTCTTGAACTGCAAAATTCTCCACGCTGCTCTGGGACAAGTCTCTGGAACTTTACAGAGTGTGAAAATAAATATCGAAGTTTACTTCGACCGTGGTTGGGATGTTGTTATTACCATGGCACCAATGAAACATTTCAAGAAGCTGAAGTATTACCCTATTCCTTTAGCCATCAACAGTACTTGTACTAACACCGCGCTTCTAGACATCTTGAAATTCCGCTGATAACGCTCATGCCGGACGACGCCAGCGTCTTGGGTCGGATCCTACCAGACCAGCTAGAAACCCTGGTCATATTTCCCTACCCTTGTAGCCCAGACCGGGACAGACAACGTCATGCTGAGAGGCAGGTGAAGAAATTCTATCACAAAAGGCCGTGGTTGAAGCCAAAGCCCAGGGATTTTTGGTTCGAGATGGTGGGAGGTTAAGTCTTAGGCTCAGGGACGAAATGGGCAACGGATCGCTCTATTAGCATGGCCGGACACTAATTGCTAGGACCTCGGGTTCATTAAACTGGAAGTTGACTTGAAAATTGTGTGTAGCCTCAATCATGAGCTTGAGATGGCCAATTCAAGCCTACCTAGCAAGTCTCGCGAGTTTTCTTCACATTCATTCCACTTATTAATAATTTCGATACGGGACTTCGATTTGCGTGCTGCCTCGCGAATCGAACCCTCCCAAGCAAATAAAGCAAGTATATGTACACCAAGTATGGCCGTTGTATTGATCTATTTGTCCGCAAGACATTTTGTCCAAAGCGCACGTTGGGTTGGTTGACCACACGCCATAGATAGTTGCTAAGGCAGTAAGGTGGGGATATCAAATACCTCATAAATCACGTCCCCTGGCCTTCGGGAATGGTAGTCTAAGTGCCCTCCCCACTGCCTCCTTAGTGTGAGGGTAAAAGGACTTCCTGTCTACCGAGCATGCGGATGTAGAGGGGTAGGAGATGATATAGCAAGGAGCGCATCTAGGGGAGGAAACGTTGGAAGGGAGCATGAAGAAAATGAATCGCCATCGCAATCAATCTCGATACTGGAACAACAAATCTACCGCTTTTATTTTTTCGCTCTAGGTATATATGGCCCTCAGAATTACATACATGCTTCTTCGTGGCCAATCATCTCAATCATCTTTTCGTAGTATCCTTTCTCTCGTGAGCTCCCTCATCCCTCACTGCATGTAAGAAACCAAAACGGCCTTTGCCTCTGGTGACAGTCGCTCATTCACATATCCTCCGATTGCGCCTCCGTGTCGCGCATCTGCGGCCTTTAGGTATGAACCCACCCAGGGCTTCACATTCGTCACATCCGGGCACGCATCCTTGGGCTGCTTCTTACAGGTATTCAACGGCGTGAAACCCACACCGAAGCTTAAGTCGTCGACGTCTCCTTCGATAACTGCATCGTCGGCGGCGACCGGCATCGGAGGATTTTCAAGCAGCTTTAGAAGAGCTTCACAGGTCTTGCTCCAGCCTTTCAGGTATTTAACTGCGAAGGCCTGTGAGTCCGTCAAAGTCTTGGTAAGAGACACAACAGCTAGTTTACGATCGGTAGGACGGGCGAGTTGTTGGGTCGTAGGGAGAATGATTGTTAGGTAGATGGGAACGAAAACGCCGTCTTGGACGCTGTCACAGTTTTTGATGAAGAAATCGGCGCGAGGCCAGACTGATCGCGAGAGGAGATGAGATGATAGAACCGGACAAACCGCTGCTTGAACTTCTCAGGTGGATTGCTGTTAAGTCTTGTGAATACCAGGGTGAGGATCGTAGGGAAATATTGCTGGATGACGTTGCTGTAGGGGCATATTAGTGGAATTTTATGAGTTTCAGAGCATGGGACTTACGCGTCGCATGAGATAAGAACAGCTTCCAGGACATCGAAGCTATAGATTTCCGAAGATTTCTTCGACAAAAGCTTCTGGAAGATACCCAAGATAGGCTCAACTTGATTATTCGCTACAATCTCGGCGGCACTTCTGGGGATGATAGAAGTTAACAATCGTGCGAGTGCTGGTACATTGCCTCTCGATTCCCACAAAGCTGGCATCAGGATCGGAGTGACCAGCGCTTTGTAGTAGTCAGAGAGCGGGCCATGGGGGCGTGCCTCTAGAAGGGCGGCGAATAGCTGAAAGACGTATGGCATGAATTCTAAATATTGATTAGCATGAAACACAAACTCTGCAGTCTCTCAGCCCTACCTTGAACGTCGTTCTGTAAGACCCCTGCGAATGGTGGGTACAGGTCATTTTCGAGCTTTTCTGGTTGTGCCGAAGCAGAGTATCTGACCAGTGCACCCATCGCCTCGAAATGATAGTAGTAGAAGCGTGGATTACTTGGATTCTTGCCGATGACATCCGTGATATGAATTAAGTGTTGTAGAACAATGTCCGTAAGCGGGATCACTCCGTCCTTGATCACAATCAAGACTCTCATAACGCAGCGCATCAAGAATTCGTTTTCTTGAATCTTCTCTGGAGCCGGGTCTTTTTCTACGAGCTGGAATAGATGCTCCAAAAGGTCCTTCGAGAAAGGCGCTACATCTTCCTTTCCAAAGATATGTTCGCCGGCATCGTTGGTGAGGAACAAAACTCGCTCTACTGCAATCGATGCGTAGGTGTAAACGACGTAGTTTGATGATGCCAGGTTCTTGACCAACGGTGGAAATGCTGCGCTCCACTGCTCTTTTGTCAACTGACTCCGGAAAGTGTAAAGGTATTTGATGGCATCAACTTTGATGATTGGCTCGACTCCAGTATCGGCAACAAGATCACCTGCAATATTATTCTGAAAGAAATCAACCACACTGAGCAAAGAATTTGTGGTCTTGACTCCGTGAGTAGTTGTGATAACACCTTTCGCGGCGATGGCCGAGAAGAGGTAAACCGCGGTATCTTTAGACTTCCACTCGCCCGCGTCTTTCTTGAAAGCTTCCAAGTAATGCGTGATATAGCGTCCAACAACTTCGGTGACTAAGCTCTCAAATTTCTCCAGAAGCCTTCGCAGAAAGTCTGTTGCCGCTCGTCGTCGAGTATCAGCATCAGAGCCTTCAAGGTCCCTCCGAATATATTCGATAGGCTCATCTTCGAATTGCTCAACATCTGATCCTCGTAGGCTGACGTTAGGAAGAATGACCTTCTCCACCACCTGCCCCAGAATTTCTTGGTTGTTGAAGTTTTCAGCATGTTTCGGAATGCTTGCTACGGCCGTCAAGAACTGTAGTGCTTTACTGACTAAAATGTCGAATTTTGTCTCTGGGCCAATTGTTGTCAACAAACTCCACGAGCTCATGATAAATGGCTTGCACAGTTCTCCAAATGCATCCTCATATTTTTGCATGTATAGTGTCATAGCCTCGCAGATACCAGCCTTGACGAATTCTAAGGGCCCAGATTCAGATTCATCGTCCGTCGCGAGCAAAGGATTTTCGTATGTAAGGTATTTGTGGAGGAGAGATGTAACGCTTGGTAGATTTTCTTCGAATATTGGTGGGAGATCCTGGGACGAAAGATCGTAGAAAAGTTTCACTAGCAGGTTCAGAACTTCAACATATTGCTGTAACACTTCCTTGTTGTTCTTGTTGGCTTCAATCTGCTGATCGGTAGTCTGTGTAGAAAGTCAGTTCTCGGCCACTATGTAGGAGAAATGTAGGATATACTTCGAGCAATTGTACAAATGGTTGTCCGAATTTCGACAGCACATGGTTGATCTCTGTGTATAAACCATCGGATGCAAACAGAGGTCGCCATCGCTTGAAAATCGAGTGTGCTACTTCCAAAACACCAATATTGACCTTGGGGTTGTCAGGTGTCAGACGCGACACCAAGTCCTGTGTGCAATTAGCATAAACTACAAATAATGTAAGGTCTTTTTAAAGGGACTAACATCAACCAACGTATCCCAGCGTTCCCAGAAATCAGAGTCGGCGATTACGCTGATCGATTCTCCAAGTTGAGATTGGATTGAGGGGGGCACCGAGATCATCAAGCCAATAAGCTCCTTCTTGATTGTTACAACCTCATTCTCTGCCAATTTGTAGGATCCATCTTCGTCCTAGATGCCCAACTCAGTAAATGTCCAACTACAGAAGCCTTGGAGCAGAGCTACCCACCACCCAGTTGAATTTAATAAAATTCTTGAAGCACAAGGCTCCAGAAAGTCTAGTATTCCGCGGAAGCGATTCGGAGGCGACGATATTCAAGAGGAGGAGGGAGAAACCTGGCTTCTTTTCTTCCTGCAAGAGTGCAGCCTCAGCTACAGATAGTTAGCGGGGAAAGTCAACAAATGGGGAACTGGCGAGAGCGTGCCTTGCTTATGCTGCTGAGGGTCCAAAGTGGCCTGGAGCAGCTGGGCAACAGTCTGCAAATCCGAAGCCATGTTGCAGCAGAGGAGATAGTTTTGAGTTGGGAGGAGGAAGGTTGAGCAAGCGGTGATGATTCTGTTGATACCTACCAAACAAAAACATTTCAGCCTCAATCGCATGGCACCGCAGCGCCACAAATTGACACCCGACCCGCTAGAATTCTGCCACCCCCACCGCTCAGATATCGCCTCACTTTCTCTATCAGGGCATAATTTATACGTAAGGTAAGGTAAGTTAAGGTAAGAAAACATGTTTTTGGTGTTGCTTTGTACCTTATAAGTAAATAGGTAATGACTTTGTTATGCTTTCCGTTGCATAAGGTATAAGGTAAGATCATACTTCTACGAATTTATATAAGCCTTTGCTGAAGTTTCTGTTCTGTTCATGGTACTTCGTACTCCCCTCCTACCCTGAATAATACAGTTTTGATAACGTGGGACCGACTGTAAGCGGTTGAAAGCGTAGGCAATTATTTTATTTTTTGTTAGCTTATCGCAGAGCTTTTTTATCTGGCTGGCTGGGGGCTGGGCTGGGCTGGCTGGGCAGGCGGCAGACAGGCGGGAAGCAGGGTACGTAGCTCCGAATCATACTTGTATGCAAATCATCCCGTCCCCTTCCCACCTGACTTGATCTGGATTCTGGATCAACATCATCCGTGTTCTGACGCCCTCTTCAAACTCTGCCCCTTTCGCAATAAATATCCAGCTCTCTAAACTCGATGACACATAATACCCATCGGCTCGTCTCTTCCCACTGCTCGAGTACCTGCACGCCAATTCTGCCTATGGACCTGCGAGCTTTCCTGGACACCTAGTTGTTCATCTCGCGGCGGGCTTATCTACATGCACTGCGGACTGCTATGAGCTGCGGAAGCTGCTATTGTTTCTCGCACTCGTGCCCGCTTAGAATCTGATGTAGGTGATGTGTTTCTCGGCGCCCTTCCTGCTGCGATGTTCTTTGGAAAAAGGCTCTGGGAGATGATGGCCCCATTTGAATTTGAATCTGCATTTACAGGGCGAAGAGCCGCAAACTCCATGAACCTTTCCCGCTCATACTTCTGCAATATAAGAATAGAATTTTGAAGCTAATTCTCCGTCGTTTCCAGTAGCTCCTTCCCCAGCAAACTCGTCGATCTTTTCCAACCGTCCTCTCCACGCGAATCGAGCTTCTATGCCTCAGTCCTCAGGAGACGCCCAGACTCCTGAGCCCAAAAGCACAAATGGACTTGTCAGTGTCTTCAAGAATTTGACTCTGGGGAAACAATCTCGCAGTCCCAATTCGCACACTCCTGGTTTAATAGCTCCGCAGCTCAACGGTTTGAGCAGCTCCCCACCTACAAACTTTGGAGGTCCCCCGAACTATGAACAATTATATGAACAGTTGAAGATCGGGAATCCTCTTCCGGATCGACTTGCGGCGGCAAAGGCGATACGTCATGCTGTTCAAGACTTTCCTCTGAGTGGTGTAGGTTTTCCCCGGGTTGGTGTTTTGGAAGATACTAACAAAATGCAGATAACAAGCATATTCAAAGAAGGGAAGGATCTCATCGAGCCGACGAAAACACCAGAAGCTCGAAACATTGGGTTTCAGCTTCTCACTGCTTGTGTTCAAAATTCATCTTCGACTGATCCAGAGCGGTTAGCTTACTTCCAAGTCCTCACTGCCCCAGCGAACCCTGAAGACTCTCACCTACAACTTGCATCTTTGGTCGAGTTGGCACAACACGGCAAAAATTTGTCGGGTTTCCATTACCATACAATACCACTCCTGACAACTTGGCTACGAGAATGCTTCAACGCTACCGCGCTAGCCCGTCGCACATCATCTCGAAACAAGCCCAAGAGTAAAGCTCCGCTTGGCGAGGAATCCAACCTATCTTTGCTCTTTGCATTTATTGTGGACGTCATCAAATTCAGCTTTAACGTTTCGAGCGACGAGACTGCCGGAGACCTTATTGATGTGGTTCTCTACATATGCCTCCAGACGTCGGTAGAGTCCGACTTGCGAGCTTGTATTAATGTCATTGATACAATCGTTACGTATGGGGAGATTCCAAAGAATAAACTTGTTGATTGTGTCAAAGTTTTGTGTGCTATTCATTGTCTGGTGGAAGCTGTGGAACCAGAAGCATGGCGCTCGATCAGGACCCTTTGCCGCTCGCATAATGGCCAGACAACTGTTAGGATCCTTTTAAATATACTTCGCGATCCACCAGCAGCTGGAGGTCCGGGCAAGCACGCTATTCGTGAAATTCGTGGTGCTTTGTCGGTTTTGGAAAAGTTGTTCACGAAGAGCAGCGAAAAGGGGTATCCCCTGGTACCCTTCACACTCCTAGTACATGCTCTCAACAAAGTCGTGTCAATTAGACACACCAAAGTTGAGGCCGATGCGTTGAAACTCATACTCTCTCTGTTCGGTGACGAAAGCGACGAAGTCCCAGACAATGTGATGGAAGAGGATTGGGCTCTGATGTTTGATGTAGTGGTGAAATGCTCGCGACGAGCGTTGGAGACATCTGATGGTAGTCCAATTGCTAACAGGTCTCGAATGATAAGCCCGTTGGGTCAAGAAGAGATGAGCGATCAAAATTTGGTAACTACTTTAGGGCAAACACTCTACAGTCTCATCGTCCGAGTAGAGCAACTACTGGTAAGGTTTAAGGGCAGCGATTTCTACCAGCGCGAAGACTGCATGAACTTCTTCGTCCAAGTTCATGCTCACCTACCTGAGTCTTGTGCCAGACTGGTCATTGATTACTTTATGGACTATAGGTTATGCTACCCTACAGACCTAGATTGGAAGCGAAATATTAGGACAATACTTGAGGCCTTCTTCGACGATCGGTCCCAGCCAACACTTATTCGGCTTCACGCGATCGAAGCTGTCACGGACGTATATCAGGTCGTGGAAATGATGGATGATCAGGAAGACCCCAATCTCATACCTGATTTTGTCTCGGCACTCTTGGATGACACAGGTGATGAGAAGGATATTGCAGTGTTACAGGAGCTAGTTGCCTTTGCCGTGTCCGTGGCTGAGAAGGCCGAACGTCCCCTGTTCGACAAGGTCATCGATGCTATCCGTGGGAGCGTCACAAGCGATCGTCTTCAATCCCCGCTTGGATCTCCACCCGCATCTCGACACGGCTTAAGTAGGCCTGTATCTTCAGCTGTGCCCAATCCTAATTTGGTCCAAACTCCATCAAATGTTGTTACGAAAGGCTTCATTCAGATTTTCATGAGAACCATGGATAATTCTACATTTAAAGCCCTTCGGATGTTTGAGGAAATACTATCTATCGCTAAGTCTCCTGACTGCGAGACAGATGCGCGTATATCGGCCATGAAGATGCTTTTCCGCTTGCGAGCAGACTGGGCGAACAGAGTCTTTCTAATTCCCCAGACTGAATCTGAAGGTTTGGCAGCATCTTTGTATCGGACAGCCGGATCATTGGCCAGAAAGCACGCTACTGACGAAGCAGCCCAGCAGCAGCGCTTGTCTAGAAACGAAGATGCTATCTCTCGCCTATCGCGGAGTACTTCCTTTGGTCAAGGACATTCTCAACCTAGGCAGCCTGTCCGGTTAGGAAGTGGTGCTAGCAGGACTCTCCAACGAAATCACCAAATGTGGATGTATCCAGACCCAGAAGCCCTCCCAGAGAATACCTCTGACAATTTAAGCTCGCGGTTGATTTCCATCGCCGACGATGAAGATGATCACAAGGACGATGAAGCAAACGAGAAGGCTCTAGAGGATGATGGTACTGCTGAAGGATCCGAACCCGAAGAAGAACGAAATAAATCCAACTTGCCTCTGAAGCATAAGGCGACGCTAAATATTGGGATGTACGTTGAGGCTGTGACTGGACTACTGGAGAATCAGTGCGACTGGGAGGTCTATAGCTTCATTCTGGTTCACCTACCCTCTCAGTTGACAAACCAAGCCCTCTTCAGAAGTAAAAGTGCGATTCAGAAGATCAAGGAATTGAGGCAGGTGTTATGTGATCTTCTCAAGAATGATAGCTTCCAAGAGCCGCCGGGCTCATCAGGTCTTCGTAAAGCCGACGTGGCAATCTGCCTCTTTCAAATATTGAACATGGTCATGGGTTATCACCAACATTTCTTCAAGAACGACCAAGATGAAATTGTTCGAACATTTGTGCTAGGAATAGGATCAAATTGGGAGCGAACTGCCAAATGTTGCATCCACGCTCTCTCAATATGTTGTCATGAGATGCCTGGATCCACAAGCAAGTCGCTGATGACCATTCTCCAAAAGATGTCAACGATTATCACGCAGTCTCAGGTTGCTGTCCACATTCTTGAGTTTCTAGCCTGTCTTGCGAGGCTGCCTGACCTTTATGTCAATTTCAGAGAAGAAGAGTACCGGACAGTGTTTGCCATTTGTTTTCGTTACCTCCAGTATGTCAGAGACCAACCAGCCAAAGAAGGATCTGCTCGCAGTAGCTATCCTCATGCAAGGAACTCTGCGGTCATCACAGAGCACAGCGTATTTGAGAGCAACCTCCAACCAAATACATCAGACGATCTACCGCAATATGTCTATGCACTGGCTTATCATGTCATTATATTTTGGTTCCTGTCACTAAAACTCAATGATCGAGCAGGTCAAGTCAGTTGGATTGCCAAGAATCTCGTCTCAATAGATGCCAACGGCAAAGAAAGAATGGACGAGCAGGCGCAAGCTACGCTTGACTTTATGCAGCGCGTCGCTTATGCAGATGTCGACGATTCGAAAGCAGATCCTACCTTTACGTCTGACCGTTTTGGCGAGATCTTGAAGAAGCGATGGATAGTCGGCCAAAGTGTTGTGACTGTGGAACAAGCAACTAGAGGCGGCTGGGCTCAAATCACAAAACGCCAGCCATCAGGAACTTCGTGCTACATAATCTGCGAAAAATTCAGCCGGCCTCCGGCGCACCAGAGTCCATTTTCAGCAGATTCCACGCGAGATTCTCCGCATTCTGATAATAACATGGTCCTCCCAAGTCATCTCTTGCTGCAGTTGACCGCCTCAATCCCTCAGGCTACGGAGTCGATTCGTCCGGTTCCATTACCCATGGATGCTGCTGTGGACCGAGCAATCAAATCCTTGGATCGCAACTTCACTGTCGATGGCCACAAAGTAGGTGTGATATATGCTGGTGAAAACCAAACGCACGAAGTTGAGATTCTGGCAAATATCATGGGCAGTACTGATTACACTGACTTTCTCACTGGCTTGGGCACCCTCACGAAGCTGAAGGGTGCCGACTTCAACACACAAGGTTTAGATCGCTTTGGCGACTCTGATGGCGAATATGCATTCTGCTGGCGTGATCGTGTCTCAGAGATCGTTTTCCACGTTACGACTCAAATGCCAACGAATCTTGAGCGCGATCCTCAGTGCATTGGCAAGAAGCAACATATTGGCAACGATTTTGTCAACATCATATTCAATAACTCCGGGTATCCATTTCGATTCGACACCTTCCCTTCGGAATTCAATTACGTCAACATTGTTATCACTCCAGAGTCACGAGCCTCCTTCGTTGCCACTCGATTTCGCTCGAAAGCAAATGCAAAGAGCGCATTTTACAAAGTACAAGTTATGAGCAAGCCAGGATTTCCCGAGATCTCGCCGGCTGCGGAGACTAAGATCATGAGCTTGGAGGCTTTGCCAGGCTTTATACGCCTCCTAGCCCTCAATGCCTCGGTGTTCTCTCTCGTATGGGCAAATAGGGAGGGAGGAGAGAATGTGTCGTCATGGCGAAACCGGTTACGTGAGATTAATCGACTCAAAGAGAAGTACGGGCCGAAGGTCTCTACTTCATCAACCACTACCCCCCCAGGCACCGCGAATGGGGTAAATGCACGAGATAGTGTCACCAGCCTGCGACGATCGTCGGTCGCGAACTTCCTGACCAACACGAGCGAGGCTAGTTCTCAGCGGTCATCGGTTCTTTCAACAGCGGAGACGCAAGTTGGCGGTGGTGGTGGTGGAGGGGACAGTATTGTGGATAGTCTGGACTTTTCGAGATGGGCATAAAAATAGGTGCCTGGCGTTTTGTTTGGAACAGCATTTGGGAAACGGGAAGGAAAATACCACAAAAGTTTTTGATTTTTACTTATTATTCCTGCTTCTGAATACTCGTTCTGATTTGGTTGAACTTTGGTTGCGTATGTTACGGGCATAATGAAGCGTAGGTGTTCAAAGGAGCTTGACTGTTTAGCAGCCGGCGCATAGCCTTTATTGATGTCTATCCCCGAATCTTTTAGGAAGACGGTTTCTGGGATAGTGAAGGACTTTTTCTGTATAAATATTAGCTTGGCGTACAATCCAAGGATATCAGATCTAACGCGTCTCACTTTTGCGCTCGCTGTGAATGCTTCAGCTTCTATAGGCTGTCGAGTATTCCCATTGCAAATAGCAACCTAAACTTTCAAACTCAACTCAACTCACTTTGATCATAGAGTGCGACTGTTAATTAATAGTTGGACCAGACTAAAAATGACAAAATAAGATAGTACGCTAAAAAAAAACACCGAATCCAATTTCAAACAACGTCCAAACAAACCCCTATCCCGACCTCGCAAGCGCCCTCTCCCAAACAGCCAGCGTACTTTCCCAAACCGTCTTCCCTACACCCTCCTGCCTATACCTAATCAACACCGGCACAGCATCCACACTCTCATCCTTGGCCTGCAGCCTATAAACGCCCGTCTCCTCGCTAATCTCCTTCACCCCAAACGGCACTGCCGCTGCCTCCCACCCATCGCCCTTTTTAGCGGCG
>QGMG01000585.1:0-23497 GCA_007825325.1 Lachnellula cervina | reverse complement strand
CCTCCTCCTCCTTCTCCCTCTTCCGCTTCCTAACCAACTCCACCGGACTATCCTCAATCAACTCACTCTTACCATCCAACCCCGTCCACTTCGGCAGCCCATCCCTAATATCCACCAGCCGATTCCCATAAAACATATGACACGTCGGATCAAACTTCTCCTTCTCCCCATGCTTAAACTTGAGCAAGCTAGGGAACAGCAGGATCATGTTCCGGCCCTCGTCCATGATCGGCGACCGACAGTACGCGCAGGAGACCTTGCAAGGGAGTTTGTGGCGCGTTGTCTTCTCGCTGCTTTCGTACCAGCCGAGATCAGAGTGGCCGTGCGTGAAGTTGATGTCTTCTTTGTGGAATATTGCGGCCCATTGGAAGGGTGCGCCTGGTATCGCTTTATCAGTTTTGTGTTTGGGGACAGGACTGGCATGGGAAGGGGAAGGGCTTGAAAGTGACGGACGGACGGATGAGCATACCGTGTAGAACCTGGCAAGTAGAACAATGGCAGAACTTAGCACTGAGCGGCTTCTCTCTGCTAAGCTCGTACTGTACTCTCCCGCAGTGACAGCTCCCTTCGTATAAGGCTTTGAAATTGGGATCGTTGTCGTGGACTTTGTACGGGGCGCGGAATTTCCATTCGTTGTGCTCGCCGTTCACGTCTTCGTTGTTGTGGCCGTTGGATTTGGCTTCGTCTTTCTCGGGCTGCGTGGGCGGCGACATTTTGGAAGCTGTGGGAAGTATGAGGGTTCGGATGGATGAGGCGTTGGTATGTTGAGGAATGTGGGATTGGCTGATGAGAGGCCGTGTAAATGATTCCACAAGAGTTGGACAACGAACTCTGAGGAAAGATGGTGCAAACATCAAGGGAGGAGTCACGTAAAAATAAGTTCAGGTCGCGTGCATTGCGAGTCGTTGTTTAGCCACAAGTCCCTGCTCTACCTAAGGTAAGGGCGGGGCGGCATACTAAATACACGTCGTCACCACTATCCGTAGTGCGAGGCTGTTCCTGCGCAAATACCTAGGTACCTATTCGCCGGCCCTCATATCAAGTCATGTCATGTCATGCAAGTCGTGTCCAAATTCATCGCGCTTCCCGATCATGACGTTATCAATCCTCCTCGCGCTAGTACCCCGCTTTGATGAACACGTCGTCACGTGATTCATACGGGATGTGGATCCGGTACCTAGGTCTAGGTCTAGGCTAGGTAAGGTGCCTTCGGTAAACTGCTCTTGAGGCATTGAGCAATGAGGCATTGGCATGGCATTGGCATTGCTCCAACGTCGTCGTGTATCCAGATGTAGTAGATATTCGAGAGACAATGTCCAATCTTGGCTCTAGGGTAGTTAGGTATTCTGGCTGTTCAGCGTGCAGACTGTCTCATCGACTCTTCTGCTTTTGTAGTATCAGCTCCTTGCTGGTGGCAGCATCGAAGCCAATGACATTTCCAAGGTAATCGAGCCTGTAACTGTAAGCATACGAGCCTAATTACCATCCAAGAGAACTCACATCATCTCGTATCCGTGCATTTCCTTCATGTCCAACAATTGCTTGTGGCATTCTTCCCATTTCTGCGCACGCTTCTGCGGAGAAATAGTCTTAATTATCATCCGGAACTCCCCTGTGACAGGCCTATGATCAGACGCACGAAGGTCATGCCGTTTGTAATTCTGTTGCTCAATACGGTCACGCCCACGGTACAGGATTCGGTCACACCAAGCTGGGGATCTTCTTTTCTCGCTCGTGTCGTACCGGTCCTCACCCACATCATATTTATACGTTGGCGGAAATGTAATCGGAAGTTCGCAAAAGGCACGGAGCTTGAACCAGGGGTTCTTCCTCTTGGATGCTAGTAGCTGATCTCTTTCCAGCAGCTTGCTGAGATTGTTGGCTTTCAAGATATTGGCCACCGTATCTCTCCCCATTGTATCAATGCGATAGTTCATGTCACCATTTAAAACACAGATTTCGTGATCTAGTATCATAGTCCCATCACCTCCACCCACGTAACTGTCCTGTCGAACACTGTGGTCTCGTTCTGCGGGGAAAATCGAGCCGTCAAGTATTGCCGTTATGTCGGCATTGCGGTCTCTTGTCTGCGTCTGCCCGGCTGCGAGATGACAATTGATAAAGCATAAGGAGGTGTCGTCTAGTAGAAACTTAACAATCAGGGCGCCCTATCATTTGTTAGAGAATAACCAAGCCGTGGCAAAACCCACAAACCTTGTTGCCATGTAGCCCGCCCATTCCACGTTTGACTTCAGCCGCACTAACTCCACGTATGCGTTCTCTGAGAGGCGCCCTGACAAATATGCAAGTGAACAGACCTACGAGACTCCCAGTGTGCAGCAGGTGATACAAGTCATCTCGAGGCATGTAATCATCCAAACAACGAGTTAAATAGTCACGCCAGTCTCGATATTGATGGCTCATGTGCTCCTGTTCGGAATTTGGATCTTTCTTTTTGGATTTGAAAAAGCTTTCTATGCAGAGGTCAGTTAATGGTCAACCCAATATGCGGGAGACATACTAGCTGTGCGCGTTTTATCCTCGAGATCAACAAGCTCCTGAAACCCGAAGATGAGAATGTCAGGGCGGCGGCTACTCTGAAGTAGATTGCGGAAAAATGATTCATCTGTGGGTCTTTTATTCAAATCATAGGGAGTGCTGGCACCAGCATTCCAAGTCATGACTAAAGCTTGCACGGTGCTAAGATCACAGAAGTCTCCCTCTTGAGACTGCATTTGATTTTCTGCCGATGGTTAGCATTTATTTATATCTCCTGTTCTCATTCTGGGCACTCACCAATCCAGTCCTTCTCAAGTAGCCCATCCCATACCTTAAACATGTTGTCCTGGCCAAGCGATATGACCTGTGAACGGTTGAGCGTCCAGAAGCTACTTCGATCCACCAGTAATCTAACAATAGGATCCTGATGAGCATGCCAGTCTTTCTTCACCACCCACGGTGTCTGAGTTGTATCGTAGACGTAGACCATTCCAGTGCTGAAGCCGGCCCAAAGCAGACCATCAACACCCACAAGAGATGTGATCTTGTATACACTGATATGTACGAGCTTGATGAACTCATACTCGCGAGAATAGATGCTAACTTTACCATCTGTGTGGCCAAAGTAGACGCGATCCGGTTGAGAGCTAACAACAGCACCTGATGTCACCTCCCCAGCCTTTTCTTGACGTAGAGGCCTTTGAAGAACTTGAAACTGTACTGATGCGTCCACGGTTGGTACAAAAATCCGTATATCTTTGCCTGCTGCATGCCAGAGTTCGCTACCAACAATCATTGAGAAAGTATGCCCTTTCGGCATCCTAAAAGGGTTTGAAGGGAGATTGGCGAGATTGGGAGATCCAGTAGAATCTGGCGGCCACACATATAGCAGACCACTTTCATCGATAGTCCACATCTGATTCAAGTACCTGTGTATTTGAATGACATCGCGACGGGTGTGTGCGTTCCGTTTTTTTATCTCTACTCCCTGCGCAGCAACATTTAACTCGATAATCTCGCCGATGTTATTACCCACCCAGAGCAGGCTGCCTTCATCCTCAACGTCTGCCGTAGGCTTGAAAGCCATCGAAAGAGCTTTCGTACCATCCTCTGGAATAACAGTCATTATTTCTCTATCATGGCGCAGGCTCCAGGCTCGGATGCTTCTAGTGCTTGCTGCACAGAGAAACTCGCCACAAACATCCATGATTCGAGGGGCGTCTTTTTCGCCGGCGGATATCTCATGAATACCCTGCTTATGCACCGGGGGTCGCCGATTTGAAGAGGAAGTATCGGGATACTCGCCCGTGGTCGAGCTTAAAGTTTGAGTTATGTAAGACGCAGAAGACGCCGTACGTTGCGGGGCTGAAGGCGTAGTTATAGGGGTTCGAAACTCGGCAGGAACTCTATCGGAGGTTCTATCCACAGTCATCGATCGTCCATGGGACCTCGGCGGAGTTTGCAGTTGAGTTGTTGGCGTAGAGGATATTCTTTTAGGGGTAGTCACATTTGGAGTTGGATTTATAACAGTATCGGTATTTAAAGCTGGGCGCTTGCGATCCATGGATGGCCGTGGAGGCGGCGGCATCATTGAGGCTGGTGGAGGGAGTGTCCGGAGCTTTTGAGTTTCAGTCGTTGCTGGAGGTCTTGTAGGCAATGCCGGTCTCAGATCACCTGTAACCTGAGGAGATATGAAGGCTCGGCCCAAACCATTAAGTTCCTGGTCCTTTCGCTTGCTGATAACCACATGGTGGACAGGAGGTGGTTCGAATCGTCTTTGGGGATTTGATGTCCTTACGATAGCCTCAAATGTGCTATTGGGCCTCGGACGTCGGGGAAGTGGTGCAGGTATCTCATGCTCGGGGTTGCTGTCACTACTACTAGGAGGGGTACTAAATGGGGAGGATCGGTCCATTGAGATTCGAGTTGGAGAAGGTTCTAATGTAGACGATCCATTCCTAAACCCCAAGGACGTCGGCTTGCTCGCAATCTTGGGTTTCTCCGCCCTATTGACAGGAGGGGGTAATGGGTTGTACGACGAATTCCGCCTCATTTCCCCTGACCGTCGAGGTGGGGGTGGAGAAGGTGGCTGAGAAGGGGGCAAATTCCCAGGCTCTAAAAGAGGCGTGTTGGGTCTGCTTGGGATTCTAAAGTGCCTTGGAGACGATCTTCCCGAGGAAGATGTAGCTGATGTGGGACCATCCGCCGAGAGATATGACGGAGTACTTGACAGATTCAGGTTTAGGCCCTTTCCCTTGGGAGGAGATTGTGGAGGGTCGATTGTGACTGCTGGGGGTATTGGCGCTGCGGGCTTTGTTCGAAAGGCGGGTGTAGGTGAAGGCGACAAGGTGGCATGGCTGCTCGTTCGAAGCTGATGGAGTCCTCCAACATCAACCAGTTCCCTTGGCCTGCCTCTCGTGACCTGTTGGCTGTCCCCGGACACTTTCGTACTCTCTTGTTTCCCTGGGAGGCCCTTTACATAATCTCCCGTCCCATTACCAAGGTGGCCTTGCGGTTTTGGTGATATAGCTCGAGGGGTATCATTATTGCTCGGTTTCGAATTTGCCATCTGCTCGAAGTGGGATCGGAGGGAGGATACAGGTTTCTAGATTTTGAATTAGCAAGAATCAGAAACACAACCTTCGTAAGCAACACGACTGACTATCGACGAGCCATCAAGGCTCTCTTCCACAGATTCCTCCATTGTATGCGCATCCAGGCGAAGAATCAAATCGAATGGGTGTTCCTGCCCATCTGGAGGCTGACTTCGAAGTCATAGAAGGTCCTGCAGGTGTCTGACAGGATCTAAGAAGTGTAATAGTTGGTTGGAGCTCGATTCGTACACAGCGAGTTCACGAGGGAGGCGGAGCCAGCCTTGAGGTTATGACATGGAGGGGTGAGCGAATGCGGGCCTTGGGCCGTGACCGTCTCTTTGGGGGTTTATAGGTAAATGTGTGAGTGTGCGTATGATGGTAGTTGTGATTGTGTTTTTGCGACTGGGCAAATTATAATCTCCAGATCCACGGTCTAGTTTAAAGAGCGTCCCGATTCTTTTTCCAGCCAACTTTGCAGTTCAGATTCGGATTCCGTCTCCTGGATTGTTGTTGTTCTTCATGCCTTCTAGGGTTATCTTAAGCGGCAGCTGGGGCTGGCAAGGATGTTTATTTAGGTAAGTGCCGCTACAGTAGTTCGCCTGCCTACTGACGTCGGGCTTTTAAATACCTGCGGTATTTGCCGAAATCAGGTCATTCTTCAAAACTTCAATAAACAATTCTTTTCGCCTTCATTCACGTTTACGAATTGGCTGTCTGTGATCGTTTTGTATGAGCAATACATACCGCTAAGTGACTACTTCAAGACTTCTCCAATATGAACAATGTTCGTGCCTCTTCCCTCAATCACTTCTGAGCTTCTCAGCTAACATCCCCAAGCTTAAATCATTCTGGTGCGTGCAGCGATTCAGAGAGAGACGAAGAGAACTCAATTAACAAGGCCATTTTAGGGTTGGATGGGGCTCATTGTGTGTTGGTATGGCTGAGGCAGATGCCCCCTGGCAAGAAGTATACTGATGTTCACAGCTGGTGGCGGGGCGTATTACTTTGCGAAGAAATCCATCAACGCGGATCGCGCAGCTCGATTTGAAGCCGAACAACGTCGCAGACAAGTTCAAGAATCTCTTGAATACTCCCACAAAGTCCCAAGCAAACCAACAACATCGTCAGCAATGGGTGGATCGGCAACGAAGTCTACAAATGGTGGACCACCGAGGTCGGATAGTTCTGGATCACCAAGTCAAGAGGCAACTCTAGATCCAGCACCAACAAGGCATGCTCCAGAGAGCGAAGGGCAAAGGGTCATGGAGAAAAGCAAGTACGAGACGGCGCAACCTTTTAGAGCGACGAAGGGAGATAGATTCAGTTGAGGAATGGACCACGACATAATGCGATATTAGCGGGAAGGCAACACATAATCGGTTCGCCATGTACATTATGAAACTCTACTCTCATGGCGTTCATGGAAAGTGTTAATGCTTCTGGTCTCTCGTTTGTGAGGAAGAAACCCAGCCTAACGAAAATACAACATTCTAAGATTTGATACTCTTCCCAGCTTGAATGCGCACATATCTTTGCGGGCCGGGTTGTCTCCTCTGAGAAGAGGTACCTGCTGTACTGTAGCAGTGAGTTCTTCAGAGTCCAGCATCCCAGAGTGAGCAGCGTCATTGTCAGAGCAAAATGAACCCTGAAAGGGAGCTGGATGCCTATTTCTTTCTTCTCTGACAATTACAATCACGGCCAACTGTAGCATACTTATATCAACACACAACCTTTATCCATGGTAGATAGAATTCAATAAGTTGTAAACAAGAGCTAGTCATGTGATATTGAACCGCGAGGCTGGGATTCTCTCGTATGGAAGGAAGCTCTTCGCATCCATCCTGTCCTCAACCTTAAAACAATCACTGCCTTCACTCCATGAACACGATTCAAAAGGGCGCATTGCCATATCGCATATCAAATGGCATCTCATCAGCTCGCCATCGCAAAGGCCTCATTCTCCGCAGGTCTTTTACGGCCTGACCCAACTTCCTTGTCGCGCGAAAACATTGCTCACTTTCACGCCCTGCTCAACTCAGCAGTCTTACAGTGCACCCCCAGAAACGTCCAGGTTTGATCATACACTCTAAAGGTTATGTCAACGCGATGGCTAAATGGTCCACGAGAATAGAAAAGCAAGCAATGGATATTGGAAAACATTGTCCAGTCCTCGGCAAGGTTCACGGCACTAGGGAAATATTTGACGGCTTTGGCAACATCTTTCACGGATTCGGAGAAGCGCGAACCGTCGGTCAAGAGGAAGCGACTTCATCTATTATATTTAATCAATGATATACTCTACCATACGAAATATCGGGTCAGCGACGCGTCGATTTGCAGCAAAGCGCAACCGATATTGGTGAGCTTGTTTGGCAGCGCAGCAGCTTTCAAAGATTGCCCAAAACATCAACAAAAGCTCTTCGATCTGTTAGATATATGGGAGGAGAGAGGTTACTATTCGAGGGAATATGTCGATAAACTTCGAGAAACTGTTAAGAATGCTTCAGAGGCAGGGGAACATTCACAGGGAAATGGCAGCACGTCAGATGGGGATAATGCTTCTACGGCGAAGCTCGCGAAGTCTGCACCATATGTTATGCCAGCTATGCACGGAGATATATCGACTCCATGGTTTGATCTGCCAGCTGGAAACCTTTTGCAACATATCGAACCAAATTCCACAAAACCTATCAATCCGGATATGATCAAGCCTATGCAATTCGTTGCTGGGCCTGCGAACGACGAATTGGTACGGGCGGTAAAGTCTCTGCTAGATGACGTTCAGATGATATACGGGACCGAAAATCAGGAAGATAGGAAGGCAGATTTGGATATTGATGATCTTGGACAGCCGATCATATTGGATGAAATTACTGGGAATGTTATAGATGGCGAAGGATACTATGGTTGGTCTCGAGGTTTTTGTGAGAGAATGAAACAGAAGAAAAAGGGAACCGGTGGACCAGAGCGTCGAGATAGGAGTCGAAGTCGAAGCTCGAGTCCTGGAAGAAAGAGACGATACAGCGATTCTGAAGGCTCAGGGAGTGAAGGTTACAGACCAAGTCAACGTCGACGATCCTACAGCTCTTCAAGATCACCGACCCCAGAACATCGCCGAAATGGCCACTTCCGTCCCCGCTCTCGTTCTCACTCACGCACTCCCAGTCCCGGGCGAGACTCCTATTCCCGAGAACCACACCCTCTATCTACCCCTCGAGAAGGCCTCCCGCCCAAGCCACCAATGCCGATCCCACCTCCTTACCAACAGCAAAGCTTTAATCCAAACTTCCCGCCTCCACCACCTCTTTCCTTCAATGGCCCCAATCCTACGCCTTATGGACAGTGGCCACCTCCCCCACCATCTTCAATTCCGCCTCCAATGCAGTACCACCAGCCACAACACCAGCAAAACTGGCCCATCCCACCTCCCCCTCCAGGTCCCCCACCACCAAACTTCCAACAACTAGGGAACTTCCCTGGTGCACCCTCGGGTCCCGGCTGGCAACAAGGAGGACGAGGCTACCCCAACCCCAACCCCAATGTCAATAACGGATGGAACAACAATAACAACAACCCCCAAAACCGCGGTGGCTACAGAGGAGGCGGAGGGGGACGAGGCAATTATCGCGGCAACAGGGGCTGGTCATGATTCAGATTCATTTCCAAACTTGTTCAATAGAAAAGCAATAAATGTACAATTAATATATGATACATATTCCAGCACAGGCTAAATTCCGAGACACAGACAGTGAACGCAAATAAAAAAGAAACCTGCTTCACCCAACATCGTAACCCCCACGCTACATACTGCAAAAGAAGCGGAGAACCTGGTACAAAACCCCCCAAAAACGCCTTGGGCAGCTACCCGTATCGTATCAAGTGAGGGGTTCCTACCTAGACAAAGCACGACACGGGAAATAAGATATAGTTATTTCCATAGTTATACCTTACCTGACTCGGCACTCAATACGCAATATTGTACGGAGTACAGAGTATCCTAGACGACTTCCCGCTAAAATGTATATCTTGAGTTACTGATGATTTGATATTCTTCTGTCCGATGCAGAGACAGGCACATAGGTAGCTACCTGCATATACAGCAGCAGACCCGGATGCATCTACGTGCGTTCCCGCTTCGTTGCATTGCGTGCGTTGCATCTCGACTCCGCTTTTCTTTTACTGTACAACTATTTGCTTCTATAGTATATATTTATGTAGCTGGCTGGTTTTGTGGTTCTAGTTTAAGATATTTTCCGGGGGTATTTTCATGTATGTATGTATGTATGTATGGCCGGAGTAGGTTTACCGGTAGGAGGTAGGTAGGTGTTGTTAGGAGGATCGGAGGTGTTGTTCGTTCGTGGGGGCGGGCCGGTGCAGGAGAGCGGCACCGCAACTGCATGTCTAACTGGACGGGAAGGACCCGTTGCTGTGGGAGTGGAGTGATGCGTGCGTGGAGAAGGTTGAGTGAGGGGTCTGTGGCAGATGGATTGAGACTAGGAAGGATGTGTAGGTCCCTGTCCCTACGTGTTCTTGCTGGCCGTGGTACTGTGCTGTACTTGCTGTGCTGTGACGTCGATATTGAAGGAAGCTGTGAATTGTGAATTGATGCCGAATCCCGCAATGGTGTTGCTGGGTTGAGTTGAATTGGGCTCGGGTTGCGAAATAGGGGTCTTGGGTTGGGTGGTGGCACGACAGGGGCGGAGGATAATGCCGTCGAGAAGAGGAGGGTTGGGTTATCTTGCGTTACTAGAAGGCGGTCGAATGTCGGGGTTTTGGGTACGCGTAATTGGAGCCATGTAATGTACTGGAATTAGGGATAAAGAGGGGGTCGATATGAATACGCGTGTGTTGAAATGATATATGATAGTTTTGGAATGGGGATGATGGGTGAGTATGTAGCGATGTTGGTTTTGTATGTACTGGTACAAGAGACATATCAAAGATGGTAGGTATTCCAGCGCGTTGAGCAGGACCTCTGTGCAAGGCACCTCAATGTCACACCATTCCCGTATCTTGGCATACTTCAAGAAGCAGTTTGGTGTATACTTGCAGAATGCTGAAATAACTCATGCCTCGCTGTTCAGCCGGATGGATATTTGCCATCAGGTTGACTTGATGCCCGTCCCACAGAAGCTCACCACCGGGCAGGCCTTTGCAGAGCAGGAGAAGCAGACGCACTTGAGAACATCTTCTTTGACCCCAGACCATTCCAAGTTGGGATTGAAGATTATTTTCACCATATCATCGATCTCTGTTGTTGAATCTTTCATCGTACTTCTGCCCGTTCTCCCACAGTACTGACGACAAGCGGGCTTTCCCCTTCTTCGCGTGTCGAATAATCCTCATTCCGTAAAATGCAAAGGTCAAAATTGTCGTCTCTGGAAGCATCCTCCCATTCCATTCTGACCCCATTGATACATTGAGACGTGGCATATCCCACTAGAGCTTACCTCTCTTCTTTCGTCTGACTCCATTGCCACTAGCCATCGGACATGGCCCAGATTTTATTTGCAAACATTGAAGTTCGGCGTACGCCGAAGTTGATTCCAGGCTGTTGGTATGGGAAATTTTGAAGTCGCGCCAGGCGCGGTTGACTCCATTATTACAGAAATGGATAGGGTGGGTGAGTATTTAAACACCCGAGTTTGAAAGCTGAATCACCAACAATAAGTGCTGACTGAATGATAAACAGGGAAATAAAAGAACATCAAGGACAAACTATAGCGGTGTGAGACACAAAATGACACTGGATGAAGAATTATGACACCGGATCATGGAAGGACTGTAACAAAATCTTGGCTGGAAGATTTTCAGTGTCTCAGGATTTGAGGCGCCCTGTAGGATTGCGATATACACCACACACACAAAAAGACAAGATTTTATAGAATTCCATTCCCAAGAATTTCAAAGCTTTCCAAGGCCCAAATGGCTAGGACGTTCTGACAAGGTTCACTTGAACTAGATGAAAATACTTCAGTAAGCTGAGTCGAGAGTTCAAAGTGAAGGATCGAGGATTATACTAAGTCGACTATTTGTATGCTGTAGATCAGTCTAGACTTAGATGAATAACTTAGCGGCGGTCCCCTCCGTGGGGGAAGCGTTCATATGAAAAAGGTTGTGGGAAAAGTCAAGGAGAAAATAGTTAAGTATAAATGTGAGATGTGATGTGAGGCGAGGCCAGGCCCGACATTAAGCAGATTAAGCATAGGCCGGCCAATGGCCAATGCTATAGATGGGCGAGACCCTATCACTGAGCTCGGATGCTTCTCTGGAACAAGCGCCGCAAATATAACCTCGGGTCTTCATCCGTATCTGCATCCGCATCTGCATGTATGCGTCCAGTACTTGCCATGAATGAGCATGTCGCTTTCCCAGCCAGCATGGATAGGGATATTTCCTAAGCGCAGTAGGAAGAGGAGTGAGGTGAGGAAGATGTTATTAATACCCACGCTATACAACAGTGCCGTCATCTTGCAGAGGAGTTAATGCTTTCCATCGTTATCCTTGAGGTATCGACCATGTACCCCACCGAGCCCACCCCACTCCAGAATGCGCAACTGCTGTACTGTGATACGGTACTCGTACAGTACAGTACCTACCTAGGTACTCTACTGTACAGCGGCACAACCACAACCACATCGTCAAGTTCCCCACTGCGAAGCTCCGTACTCCCGTACTACTACATACGGAGTAGGACACAATAATCCCACGATCCCACCTTTTGAATGCGGATTGTTTCCCAAAGTGAGCAAAGCAACAGCAACAAATCCACAATCCGCCCTTGGATCGGGCCGCCAATATATCTTATTTTGCCACTTCAAAGATCTCACCCACTCCAGAGTCCAGAGTACTGCTGTATGAGTACCTACCTGTATCCAACTTCTTGGACGATGACGGGCGTCACGTTGCGCCTCTGCCTCTGCCTCTGTGGTGCTGCCTCTGCCCTTAACCACTAGACTTCGGCCATACCCGCCGTACGCGACCCTGATGCCGTCCCTATTAGCTGTGTACTTGTGTGTACTTGTACCTACCTATACCCTACCCAGGTACGTAGTGTACGATTAGTGCCCATCCCATCCTCCACACTGGAATTTCACATCAATTGATTTCTTCAAAATCATCCTTTCACACCAAAGTGGCTTCATCAATAGCCTCATACAAGCACCCCAAGTATCTTGACATTGCTGCGGCTGTTCTATACAAATGAAGCCGTGCCTCCCTCCTGCACGAGCATTTTACCCCGCCTTGCTGTATCATCGCACGAAACCACCACTACTGCAACTAGGGATCCCCCCCACGCTGAACCAACCTCTCACCATCTGCGGTGTCCTAGGGTCCTAGGTACCTAGGTACTGTACTGCACTGCACTGCATTGCACTGCAGCTGCAGCTGTTCCGTGGCGTCGAGGAGCCCATCTATAATTTGCATTTTGCCCCTTCTTATGCACGACGCACAGCATCCGGCTAGACAGACAACTAGCTAGAAGAGGGGTCCCTGGATTGCCGCCGCGAAGAATAATAAGAAGCTCTTCATAACCCAACCCTCCTCAGCATCAGACCCTATACATCCAAACCTACGTCCACCCGCCACCCGCCTCTCCTATAATTAAACCCACCTTACCATCTGGTCCCGCTCAGCACTTCACTTCCAAGGAGTAAGCTGAGTTGAGACAATCGCTTTTGTTCATCGACGTGGGGGACTCATCGGCAGTGCCCTAGCTCCAGGGAGTGAGCTGTGGATCAGCTGAACCTTCTCATTTGCGAGACCTTTACCAAAGCCTGCCACCCGCCGATGAGCGTTATCTTTGTTACTCCTAGTCGTCCACCCCTTGGTTCATGATCACAGGCTGTAAAGCCGACGCCTGCGCCTTGTTCCCATTACGGCTTTGCCCACGCAACTTTTCGTATTTAGAAACCAACAATAGCCGGCTAGAGGGCTCAGAGCTATTTATTTTCTGGTGTTGGGCATCGGGTGGCTGCAAGGCACTGCTTCTTCAAGGTCAGGCTGCATGAGCATCCTTGCCTCGTTAGTACGGAAAGCTGCCTATTTGGGAATATAGAAGAATCACTATGAACGCTCAGATTTCCTTCCTTGTAAGTTGTCAAGTTTAGTCCGTCCCATAACATGAAATCCATCACCTCAAGTCAAGTGTGAGACCCATTATTGCAGTCACTCATCTACGCAAGGCTATGAGTGTACTGTACGCGGCATCATTGCTTCTACTTGAATAGCCTCATGATGGGTTATGGCTCTGCCCAAATATTTCAAGCTTCAAGTTCGACGTCGATCGTTCATACCACCAACGTCCTTCAGACATGGGGGCCTTTCATCTATGCCTGAAGATATCAACGTTAAACCGATCCTCTGGAACGATACTAACGGCCAACAGGAGGGTCAATTCAGCCTCATCCATATCCCTCTACCTTTATATTCAGCCCTCCTTCAACCAATATTACGAGTCCTCCTCCCCCATGGAGGACCAACACAAAACCATGAACCAGAAGGCCTTCTCGAAGGCCTCTCGGTCGACAATAAACATGGATTTCTCAACATCAGTGTAACCCCAATCGAATGTTCTATAGTCTGCCACACATCATGGGCCCATAATGTCTTTGAGCCCGTCATAAAACGCCTGCCAAAAGAATCTTCAAAGCAAGTTCAAATCTCCAAAGAAAACTACATTGTTTTCTCCGTTAGCAGCGCCGGTATGGAGGCCGGGCAGCGAGTCATGGACCTCACATCACCCCTAGCCATGGCCGGCATCCCAATTTTCTTCATCACCACCTACTACACGGACTTCATCCTCGTACCAAGCAAAGACCGGCAAACTGTTGGCAAGGCGTTACTAGAACGCGGGTTCGAGTTCTCTGAAAACGACTCTGCGTATGTGGCGCCGACGAATATCTCACACGCTCGTATACCCAGCACATCTTCCGAGCCACCCTCAACGCCTCCACCTACCAACGTCGCGGAGCTACAAATACGTACATTTTCCCGACTCAAGAAAAAACACGTAGTCCCCTTTGTGGAACCAGGGCTCCATCTCGTACAATGCTCAGGCAAAGAAATATTACATGAAGATGAATATGCATCCCGGAACGGCAACGGAGCCACACACAGCTGGCTAGAGAACATAGACCCAAAACTCTACATGGGTCTCGTGTCCGCTCTAGTCCAACAACCGCGCTTCCTCTCCGTTACACTAGCACAAGACGACGCTCCCTCTCTTCTCGTTGACAAGAGTCTACTCTGGCTCTTTGGGAACTCAATAGCAGGCGACACCGATGGGGACTTAGTCCCCATATTCCTCGACCTGGTCGACCTCCCACTCGAAAGCACAGGCATTGTGTGTGGCGTGGCTGGCAAGCTAGTCGACGAGATGCGCGGGAGCACAGTCGAGCTGCCGGAACTGAGTTATCTGAGTACGGCACGAGCCGGAGCGGTGGTGCTGAGTGGTGAAGGGAGTATAAGGGCGCTAGAGGCGCTACTGCCTTTGCTTGAGAAAACGGAGGCTTGAGTGATATAGCATGGGATTCGGCATCAGAAAGGAAGGGTATATACGAGAGGTCAAAAACAAACTCATCTCACTGCATATCAAACAGGCTTGGATAATGGAAAAGGCTGCATGGACGGACGGACCGGGACGGACTTGGAAAAGGTATTGCATGGATGTGACGGAGTTCTTTATTTGTCTCTAGGAGGAGTCTGTTTTGACTGACAAAAGCAATCCACCTGCGCTTTTTCTGTTTTGTATATTATGGTACAAACGGATACTAAATAATACCAGAATTGTAGTTCCTTTGCATAATATATCCATCCGATAGTATATGCATGAGATACTACCAGCGTGATAACATTTATGAGGTTCCACAAGGTGTTAAGTGTCACGTGTACAGGACGGGGTTGAGGTTGATTCTTTTGGTCTCGTGATTAATTCGATTCTCATAACCTCGCTTCGGTAAAAGTTGCAGGCGTAAACTTATTGCTGACGTCGGATCGATGGCCTGCTTTACTACTGTAGGGTATTGACGAGTTGGGGAAGGTGTTTTCAACGGAAGGTAGACGTTGCAGTAGTAACGGAAGGAGAAAGGAGAGGTGTGTATAGAGTAAGTAGGGTTGGCGATAGGATATATTGATGGGAAAGGATGCAGTCAGGCAGGCATGTATATATATCGAAAGAGATTATTTTATTTCATTTCTCTTGATCCTATATACCTAAACATCAACCTTCGCTAACTATAAGCAGGTACACGGGATACGGTTACAACCTGAATTCGAAACCACCCAAGCCTAGGTAGAATTTCTCACCAACCGCTTCAAAGTACTCACGCTACCGGGACTCTATATAGCAATCTGGGCTTTCCCCCTTCTGGTATAGGATAAAGCCTACCGCAGTCTCAGCAGAGATGGCGGGGCGTAGAAGGGTTTTTGTATGCATATAGCGAGAAAGCTCAAGGGAGCAGACCGTTTCATGTACGAAGTATTGTCCAACGACGTGAGCCGTGCCGTACTGTACCGTGGGCCAAGGTTTCATTTCTTGGCAGCAGGCAAAAGGACTCGCGCTCGCGACACATGTATAAGGTTGCTTTTTTTGCCGTCCTGTTTTATATTCTAGGCGCTGGGAGTTTATAGGCCAGAAGCAGAAGAATCGGGAGGCTGCAGCTGGGTTTCGGTTTTGCTCTTGCTTTTCTTTTATGGCTAAGCTGAGCTGGTTGTGGTTGTGTAAGAGTCTAGAAATGCGCGTTGTATAAGCGGTGTGTGGTTTGTACTGTTCTTGCGTTGAAGAGAGGATAAGGGGGAACGCTGGAACACGCACGCCGTTACTATAGCTATAGTGGCTACCTTCTTTCAAATGCCGTATGCTGCATTGAAGACATGTCAAGCACTTTGGTGTATCATACGTCGAGTTGTGAGGTTAGTTGCGTTCTAGTGGTTCGATCACAGCTGGTGATGTGCAGTGAGAAAGAAGGGTCTCTGGCTGTTTATCATTCCCTGAAAAAGGACGCCTTTAGCTAAAGGTATAAAGCTGCAGCCTCAATCTTTTTCTTTCCAATTTCACTTGGCTGGGAATGTACTAATATCTCCTCTCCTCTGTTTCCTATCCCTGTCGGCTTTTGGAGCACTCTCTGTTTTGATAATATTTACTATTTACTTACAACCTCATTCAAAATTCTCGTAATGAATGAAACTCACCGCCTGCATTTCGTTTGGATTCTCACTCTTACTTCTCATAGCTACACAACTCGGTTTAACCTAATCTTCTACAGTGTTTTACGGCCTTCTCCACCAAAGGCCTAAGCTGCTTATGCTGAATAGACAAAAGCAGCACTTATAATAGTTGACTTTTGATGTCCCACGCCGCCTGGCACATCGTGCTTTAACGTCTTTAAAGCTGCTTTTTCCTACCCAAGCGCAAGACTAGCGACGTTTTGTGGAGAAGGCCGTAAAACACCGTAGGAGTCATGGAGAGCTGGGCTGGGTGGTGCGGCGAGAATCCTAAGATAGTAATTATATGTAACTTTCTCATTTTCGCACACTGGTAGATCCCAGAAGGGTACACTACGTAAGCAGAACATCCAGTCCCTTTCCCGTTGGAATTCTTCCATCATTCCCACCACACCTCAAATAACCAAAATCTCAAGACTCAACCCCAATCTGCAGAAATCGTTTGACGCTCATCTTATCGCCCATCCTCACAGCCCCCCTTAAATCCTCCACGCTCAACGCCGGATACCGCTTCGCAGTCTCTTCGAAACTCAAAAGCCCCAAAAGCAGAACAACGAGATCCCAAGCCTCCGCTTGTACAGCCTTATCAAGCAACAAGCTACCGACATATTCCCCTCTATACAGCAACTGAAAATAGGCTTCGGGTCCTCCGTACTGGAAGATGATTTCTACTAGAAGTAAGTGGTTTTTTAAGTATGCGAGGTCCCAGGGTGTTGATCCGTTTTTGTTTTTTATTAGTAGTTCTGGCGCTGGCGATGAGTCTGGATTCTGTGTTGATATATATTCGCATGTTGATCTGCAGAATTCTAACCTATCTCCTTGGGATCGTTGAATATTCTCGTTGGAGGAAGCGATTACGAAATGTAATGGCGTATTCCCATCCTCGTCTGTTGAGCCAGGATCTGCTCCGTATGATAGTAGGTGCGCTGCTGCAGAACTGCGTGCAAGGGTCCCGGCGATGTGTAAGGGAGTTCGCTGCTTGCTGTCTCTTGCGTGGATAAGTGACGGTTTTCTTGCTTTGGTGAGGTCGAGAAGAGGCCGTAGAGTTAATTCGTCGCCCGTGAAAACACACTGGTGGAGAGGAGTGAAATTCAAACCATTCCTCACGGACATATCAGCTTCTTGTTCGATTAATAACCGTAGGATATCACTTCTATATAATTGCACTGCTAACTGCAGAGATGTATTTCCCTCCAGGGTTTGAGCGTCAATGTCTAGCCCTCCTTTCAGAAGCATCGACACAATGGATGGAGATCGTTTTGTGACAGCACAGTGAAGCATTGTTCGGCCCGAGTTGTCTCTGATATCTATTTTTGCTCTTCGGTCAATGACGGCTTTGAGCAAGTGTTCCTGGCCAGCTAGTGCTGCAATGTGACCCTCTCTTCATCTAGTAATGAAGCATGAACACATTGTTTGAGCTCTTCGTAGGTTTGAAATACCACTGACGGCATTATGTCTTGCAGCGGCACTTCAAAGAAACCTGACCCAGTTGGCGAATGCGAAGACAAGCTGCTCTCGGGCGTGTCTTCTTGACTGCTTTCGTAGTCTGGGGGATAATTATTGCTCCAAGGCTGAAACGTCAAGGTTATCGCCTCATTAGGTGGTTGCACTTCCAACCCGTGCACAACTTTGGAATTATAAGATGAATTCGAGAGGGAAGGATCGAAAGTAATAACACTCTGAAGCTGGGGACCAAACAACTTGGCGGCGACGTGGCCAAGGTCTTCGGCCACTGTTAGAAATTGCATCGCGTTTGACACATTTTTGCACGTTCCAAAGCCTACAAGATAGCACAATGCCACCTGGAATGCAGCGGCTGCTGATTCAATGCCTGGCTTGGGAAGAGTGGCAATTTTTTCCAAATCTTGAAAGATTTGTCGCTGATGATCCCATAATATCTCTTTGTCTTGGTCAGGATTAAGAAGCTTTGAAGTATCAGTCACTGTCTAATCGATCTGGGAAAAGGAACCTCACATCAAATGTCCACTCCGAAGTACCTGTATGAATAGCCAATTTGGCATGTAGCGCGTTAATATCCGACGGGCTAGTACTTGGAATTAGTATCCTTTTATGATTTGAGTTCAAGGGTCACATACTTCCATTTGGTCATGATAGGACCCAGTTGAATCTTTGAAGGCTTAGAAGAGGATCAGCCTGTAAAGCTCGATGGATGAATAGCCGAAGGCAGGCTTTGTCGGCAAATGCACTTCCAAAGTACAGACTGTTGATGAAGTCTTTACCAAGAGCACACAGGTACTTCAAGTCGAAGGCACCAAAAACGTGTTTGCCATCGCCAAGTGGTGTGGGTGACTTTTCTTCAATGGGAGTATCTTGGTCGACTGAAGTAAGACTGACGGGCCAAGATTTTGCGTAGGGACGATAGTCTCCCCAATCCTTCTTGAAATATGTGTTTCCATTATCCAGAATCTCACATAGCGTCAAGGCATATGCCCATACGTCGCACTTCACAAAAGTCTCAGCAGAAAGTGGGTATTTGTCTTGAGTCTCAACTTCTGGTGGATTATACCTGCGAATATTTAAGTAAGCAAGCCCAAAGGAGAAGATCAGGAGTAATTACATTGCGGTACCGTAATACTTCAAAAGTTTTTTGTCACCAGCGAGGATAATGGAGTGTCCAAAGTCACAAATCTTTGCAATAGTAGCACTTGGTCGGTCCCAACTTTGCATGACGACACAGTTATCAAGCTTGAGATCTCAATGGATGATATCACATTGATGTAAAGCTGTGATACCAGCTGCAACATCTCCGGCCAAAATGATCTTTGGTTTTGAGACTGCGCGGGGATTCGGAGAGATATTTTCGAAGCGAGCCATGGTCGCCATATTCTACAACAATGTATGGCAACAGGGTTTGACCAGTCGAGTATTTGGGTGGTCTAGTAAAGGCGTATGCTGCATGATACGAATCTCGTTGAGAACAGTACGCAACCGCTTATTGAAGGCATTGTCGTCCGGTTGAAGCGATTCGAGCTTGATGTGTTTCACCGCAACCACTTTCCTATTGTGCAAACATCGGTCGACACAAAATGACTCCCCTTCCCCTACTCGATCTTGAGATTCAATTGAGTCGAAGGGGTATCGTTTTAGGCCCAGCTGTGGACAGTGCACAGCACATCTTCAAGAGTTCGAGCTACCGTGTCGGGAGAGTCGCCAAGGCTGAGAGTCTGGACACTTGAAACCCGAGTCCGAGACAATCGAGTTGGCCATGATTCGGCATCTGTTGTCTATAATGAATGTTAAGTATTAGTTGCTAGAAAGCTATGAGATGCAGTTCTTACCCCTAATGATATGACACCGAAATTGTCGTCCATAGCGCGACTATGATGCGGTTTCAGCGCTAGCAATGTTTAGATGGTCCTGCAGTTGCAGATGCCTGCGACTAGTTGAATGCCTCGAGGTGGAACATTCCTTGCTAGGTTATTCGTACCTTACCTATACATGGCGTGCATCGCAGCCTTGTGGGTGTTGCCTAATATAGAGAATAGTATCACGTGGACACCACAATCACCAGAGACATGGAGCGACTTATCATTATCGTGCTGGCTGTATGTGAGTTGTATGAAACTCCAAACTGCGCCACATTCCTGGCGATTGAACTTTGAGCTCGACCGACAGTTGACCTACAGTCATATTTTAAATAATCGATTTTCCTTGGCATTTTGCCAAAAATCGCGCCCCGCACCATTTTGTGCCTGCACCCCAAATTAAATAATATTACTATAATTAAAAAATTTATTCCTCTACAACTACACTTCCTAGACACTTTATAATTAGTTTAAATTAATTCCTAGACCTTTATTTACCTTTCCTAAAAGGATGCCGCTTCGCAATAAGAAACCTACCGCTAAGGCTATAGAAGAAGAGCATTAAAAAGTAGTAAAACCCTCCCTAAAACTATAAAATTAGCTACTAGCGCAGCTGCTAAAGTAAAGGCACTAAAAGAGAGATCTAAGGAGATTCTAGCAGATAGAGGAGATAGTTCTAAGCTAGATACGCTTGCACTAAAGGGGGGTCATTGCTATGTAGTCTAAGTAAAAGACTTATAACCCCTTTAGTTAAAATTGCTCCTTTAGTTAAAATTGCTATCTGCAACCCCCCTCTACTACTACTATAAAAATGCCTTATAGAGTAGTATATCTATCTTAATAATAACTCTAAGCTAATAGCAATAAAGGTCTTAAGCGTAGATCTTATCTCTACTATATAATAGTAAATATTATTCTAGAAATTATAGATTTTGTATAGCTTCGAATTATATATAACTAAAAGAGGTTAGGCATTTAAGGCTATATATAAACCTTTATATTTTTTTGTCTAGTATAGTTCTATAAGGGACTAAAGATATAATTAGATAAGCTAGGAATACTCCCTTTTAGAGTAGCTAGATTTTAAGAAAGTTTTATTAGAGCTAAAGTAAGCTAGAAGAAGTATTAAAGTAGTAATATATTTTAGATTAGCTACTAATCCAAATAACTATTTACTAATAATTGCGCTTTCTAAAATAGTAATAGCCTCTACTAAGAAGGAGCTAAAAGAGAAAGAGAAAGTAGCATCTTAAATAGTTACTAAATTAGCTATAAAGGCATTTCTTAATAATATATTAGGACTCCGTCTTATAATAAAGAAGGGATGCACTACTAATTATTACAGCTCACTTGTAACTAGAAAAAGAAGTTAAATAAGATAGAAGAATACTAGTAATAGGCTCTTTATAAATAAGAATACAAAGCTAAGAAGGAAAAAAGAAATAGGAAGCACTCTCTTTTTATACTACTCTAATTTATATAAGTAGAAAGTAGGAATAGAGTTAGTGATATAAGACTTATATAGGACTATATAAATAGTTATATACTAGTATAAATATATATAAGGCACATATTTATACTATATATTATATTCTTATAATATTACTTCTCTCTTCTAGAAAGCATTTACTCTTAAATATATAAAAGCCTCTTTATAAACTCTATTTTTACTTTCTAATCTATTTTCAAATTATTATTTAAATTCTTATAACTATCTAATTTATTCTTATATACCTTAAGCTATTTAGAAAGTTATTATAAGGGTCCTAGATCTATTAGGTGATTATAGTGAAAGTCGCGAATATAGTATAGTATATATTTAAAATTAGATATAAAGTACTATTCTAAGTCTTTATCTAAGCTCTTCTATTTTGTCTAGTATTTCAGAACTTTATAGACTATTTAGAAAGAAAGCAAATGCTCTACTTCCTATTTAGGTTTATTATTAATCTGAATTAGTAGTAGTAGTAGTTAGATTTGATCTAGTAATAAGTTACTTATAGCCTTTTATAATTTGTTAAGAGAGAAGAAGTTATAGATCTTAAAATTAGATAGAAGCTCTAGTTAGTAGCTATTTCTAGTTATTTCTATAATTATAAATAGACTAGCTATCTTATAGTTAAGCTTATAGCTAGATTAAAATTATCTCTAGTAATCCGTTTTATAGAATACCTTATCTCTAATTTCAAAATTAATAAACTATTATTTATAGTTAGTATTTATTACTTACTATTCTTATGCCTTAGCTATATTTATTTAACTAATATATAAAGTCTCTTCTATTTGCTTAGCAATTTAAATAGTATTTTACTAATTTAGTTCTTAAGAATATAAGTATAATAAAAGTATATTCTAGTTAAATAATATTTGTAGTTCGCGTTTATAATATAAGTGAAATAGTAATATCTTAATATTTAATTAGAGAAGAGTGAGCTATATAAAATTAAGTACTAGTAGTATCTTTAACTAGTTGTTTTAATAGTAATTAATAAATAGTTAAAGGCATTAATCTATATACTAGTTTATAATCTCTAACTAGCTATCTGTTTATAGATAGTCGCTTAAGAAAAGCTTAAGTTTTATACTAAGAATATAATAGAATTTAGCTTAGAACTATAATATAAATTATAGGCTATAATTAGAAATAATAGTCTTTATAGGACTAAAGTATTAGTAGATATATTTAATATATATCTAGGCGAGATCTCTTAAAGTAGTAGTCTTATAGTAAGGGATAGTTATAAGCTACTTACTTAAATAGTTAATAATAATTAGTACTATATTAAATCTATTTTTATCTATTAGTATATCTTTAAAATCTATAAATAAATTAACTTAATATCTTTATAAAACTAGTAATAACTTAAGTAAACTAAGTGTCTTATCTCTTAGAGCTAAGATCCTTTAGTATATCTTATAATTACAAATAAACTACAAAATGTATTTGTTTATCTTTAGCTAGTAGAAGCGTATATATAATAGTTCTAAGATCTTATCTTATCTTAAATATATAATTAAGATTTAGTTATAAATCTTATAGAGTAACTAGACTTATAGATTACTATCTTAGAGTATTACTAACTTATTATAATATAGAAGAATACTATTATTAAAAGTAAAGTTCTTATTCTTCTATATAGCTTATAAGTAGAGTAGAACAAAGGACTTAGTAATTAAGTTTATACTAATAATTTTATCTACTAAGTCTAAACTCTTAAGAAGTTTCTTATCTTTATTTATTAGTTCTAAATTAACTTATAAACTAATCTTAAAAAGTTCTATTTCTTAATAGATCTATAAGTCTAGCTATTCTAGTATAAGAAGAGCCTTTATCTAGTAATTCTTCTTAATCTAGTCTTAGTCTAGAACTTTATTATTATAGTAGATAAGAGTATTAGCGCTTATATTCTCTACTCTAGATTAATAAGCAATTAGAAAGTAGTACTCACTTAATCCTTTTATCTATTTTACTTACTATACTATAAGCTTCTTTATAGTTATAAAGTACTTAAGTGATTAGTAGTCTATAAAGATCTAAATTTAGTTATATATATACTAAAGCTCTATTTTCTATTTATTAAGTAATCTTATAATTATAAGTATCTTCTTATTATATATATTATAATTGTATTCTATAAAGAGTATAGTCTTTGAAAAGAAACTAACTAGATGCTATTTCTTATTATATTTCTAAGAAAAAATCCTTATAATAATCTTATCTAAAGCGTTTATCTTAATTATATATTATAAGCTTAGATTATAATAGTATAGAACTAGAGCTAAAGTTATATAAGCCTTAAGCTCCTTAAACGCGTATTTATATTCTATAAAGAAGAGGAATAGAGTTCCTTT
>QGMG01000584.1:0-23515 GCA_007825325.1 Lachnellula cervina | reverse complement strand
CTATACAAATTAGTAGGGAAAGGCGTAGGAAGGAGCTTCTTAAGTGAGAGTTAATAGTCTAAGTTAGTAGTCTATAATAAGGCTCTCCTCTACTCTATATACACTATGCGCGCCCTAATAGCATCTCCCTCCCTTTCTACTTAATTTTAGAGCATATTTTATATATCTAGAGACTACTATTTTACTTAGATACTACTATTATATTTTAATATAATTAATTTCTTATTCTTTAGGGATTTCAAGTGGAACAGATTTAGTTTAGCAATTATAAAAGGATTTTATTTATAGATCTATATTCTATATAGTGCTAATTCCCTTTAAAGTCCTATACTTCTAAGCTATCTTAGAGGCATTATATATTATAATAATCCTAGAACCCTTTCTACTTGAAAAGTTTGCTGCAAATAAGAGCCTAAGGAACTCCTACTAGGCCTTATCTAAATCCACTAAATTAATCTTATTCTACTCCCTTTTAATCCCTAAGATTAGCTTATTAAAAGTAGATAGGAGCTATATGCTTCCTAGTATGCTTCCTAGCGCTATATTCTCCTCTTTATAATGCTCTATAAAAACTTTCTAGTCCTTTCTAGCTTTATAGAAGCTAAGAATAATTCTCTAGAAAGTTAGCTAAATGCTACGTTTTTTATAAAGAAATATAAGAGACTACTTACTTGCTACTTCCTTTAAACCTCTCTTCTTATAGTATATTCCTGTAATAGAATAGTTTTATTCTTATCTTTATAGACCTTAGGCTAATACTTAATTAGGACTAGGCAGTCGCGGATAGTAATAATAGTAGAGGATTCCTAATTACCTAGCAATTCTAAGAAGTTCCCTATATAATATAACTTAGTAGAGATCTTAGGGATATTATAAGCATAATAGATTAAATCTAGCTTAGGAATTTTGTACGCTTTAGCATTTACTAGCTTATTAATACTAGCTAGTTCTGCCTCTTACACTATTTAAATAGAGGTTCTAGGGAGGTTAAATTTAGCAATATCTATTAAGTGCTAGAGTATCTCTTCTAAGATGTGTTTCGAATACAAGCTAGAAGAGAAGGTATAAATATGCTTATAAATAATTTTAATCTATTTAGGAATAGATTTAGCAATGCGTTTTTTGGGTGTAAAGGGAAAAGGAGAGTATAGAGGGAGGTTATTATTTTCTTTATTATTTATAAAGCTTTCCCTAGGTAGTGTATATGCTTCTATATACTTGCTAGGAGTTATGCAATCTCTAGTAATATAATCTAAAGCGCAGTCAAGAAGCATATTATACTCTTTAGGAAACCTTATATTAATATTCTCTTGTTTAATAGTAGGCATATATAGTAATGTAACTTATCCGTTCTAAATTAATTAACTTGTAATTGTAAAGCTTTTTTTGCCACCTTTGCGGACCTTTAGAAACTTTAAGCTTTTAGAAGGGGTATATAGTAAAGATATAATTATATATAGAGGTAAGTAAATTGGATAGGAAAGAAGGTAAGAGAGTAGGGATAAAAGAGGGAAGTGAGGAGAAAAGTAAGAAGGATTATATTGCCTTAGAAAAAATAAAGTTTTAGTGCTAATGCTAGAAAGGTAAATAAATAACGCGTTACTCTCCTTCCGTCTTTCTCTTACCTCTTTCTACTCTTCTCCTATACTAAAAACCTTAATTTTTTTAATTATTCTACCTATATAATGCCTCTAAAACGCTTAGCTTAAAGCCCTAATCCCTTGTAGTAGGCAAAAAGATAAAGAGTAGCTTCTACCTCTCTATTTACTTCTCTTTCTCTTTATGCTTCTCCTTGCGCCTCTACTTGCGCTCTCTTAATAGCCTTTAATAAGGTGTTTAAAAGTCTATTTAAGGCTCTTAAATTAAATGCTAAGCTATAGGAGGCAGAGGAAGCAGTGGAAGATATAGAGCATTAGATTATATAAGAATAGATTAATAAAAAAATGCTTAAACAGATTGCAGTGTAGAACCCTAGAGTTAAGAATAAGAAGGCGCCTACTAATAATATAAATAAGGCATTTACTTTATTAAAAGCTCAAGCTAATTAGCTATTAGAGGCGGCTTTAATAAAAGCCACTTTATAGAGGTATAAGAGGTTAGTTCAAATCCTTCGTTTTTTATAAAGCTTTTATATTAACTTATTATAAGTAATAGAACCTCTTTCTCAAGTATATTAATAGTATTAGGCTAGGGCATTTAGATTATATACTATTCTTTAGTAAATATACTCATTAATATATTATCTATTAGATATTGCAAGCCTATAAGGAGCTAGATCTAAAGAATCCCCTTTTAAAGAATGCTTATAGTTGCTCACATTTATATGCCTTAAAGATATAAGCAGCTATAAGCTAAGGCTTTGCTAGGTAGCATAATTGTAGGCATTAGCTATATAAAATAATTATAATAGATTACTAGGAAGGGAATCCATTCTACTACAAAGAAGTAAACAAGTATATAATTAGTTTAAACTATAGAAAAGTAAGTTAAACCCCTTGTTTTTTATAAAGCTTTTGCCTTAATATAATACCTCTCTAACTTATTATAGAAACGAGCTAGAGAATTATATAAAAGTGTATATTTAATTATAGAAGAGGAGATTAAAGCAATATACAAATTAAGCTTAAAATATGCTCTAAAGGATAAGGGGTTTATTGCAGATTAAGGGTTAGATAAGAGGTTTAATTAGGGGAGGTATAAACTATAAACTATAATGCATTATTGCTATATCTTAGAGTTTACTTATTTATTGCATTTTAAAGAGCTTTTATCTATTTAAGCATATTATATTAAGGTGATTAGAGATAAGGAGATAGGGGAGATTAAATTAACCCTTCCTTTCCGGAAAACTTATTAACTAGAAGATTAGTAGTTTGCTTTAATATTTATATAGATATTACTAATCTTAAATACTCTAGAGGTAAAGCCTTTTCACCTCTACTATAACCGCGAAAATATCCATTTAGACCCTGTTTATGCTCTTTTATACTAGATAGCCTATTCTAAGATTATAGATAGCTTTCTCTTTTAGAAGCTTAATAATTATAATCAGGTGAAAATAAAGAATAAAAAGCCTATGCCTTAAAACAAGTTCCTAGAGACTTTCTAATGCAATCTGCTTGAGGTTAGTATTAATCCGATTCTATATAGGACTCACTCTTTTTAGTGTAGAGGTTATTAATACTATTCTAGTGTTTTGAGCTAGTATATTTAGAAGCTTTATAATTAGAAGAGGTGGTCATTTGAGTTTAATAACTTAATAATTATATAGTACTTAATAGAATGGAATAATAATTCTATAAATAGAAGGGAGGACTTTTTAAAGCTAGAGAAGTTTAGAGTTAATAAATGCAAGTCCTGTAGGCACTTAATATAAAAAGATAACTCGATTTTAGTTATATAGAATACTTTGTAAATAATAAAGAGAATCCCCTATTATAGGAAATATTCTTTTATTATTAAACTTAGTATAATATTACTTGTTTATAATATCTACTTCACTTATTTCATATTGTAAATTATAAATATAAGTTAGGAAAAGGTCTTAATTGCCTTAGAAGAACTCCTATTAAACTTAGGGTATTATTTATAAACGCTATATTAAATTACTAGTCCCCCCTCCCTCTTTCTCTTCTCTACCCTATACGCCTCTTATTTAAACAAGTCCTTAATAGTGCTCTAAGTTATACTATTACCTAAAGTAGTAAGGCAAGCATTCTTATTAAGAAGCATTCAAATATTAAAGTTAGGGCTCTAAGATAAAGTTAGTTAAAAAGCTTTATAAATTATAAAGGAATACTTATAAATTGATTAGTAAGGAGTTCTATAATATAGTAGCAGTAATTGTAAGCTAGAGTATTAGGGATGTCCGGAATCTCCTATTTAGCATATTAGTTTAAATAATTAATAGGTGTAAATAAGGCCTACCTTGCTTAAGAACCCCTAGCAAACTATATATGCCTAGAGAAAAGCTTTATTATAGGAATAGCTATAAAAGAGCAGATTAGTAGAGAGTATAGATATAGTATTTAGAGGAATATAAGGCGTGCGATTAGTGTAATAGCTAAAGCATTTAATGTTTATAAGGCGCTAGGTCCTATTCTTCTTCTTAATAAATATATTAGACCTAGAAAAGCAGTTAGTATTTGCTTTATAAAAAACAAACTAAACTATCTAACTAGAAACGCTCTTTTATATTATTATCTTTAGGATCTAGTATTATACTAGCATCTACTCCACTCTACTAAGCTTACTATATAGCTATGCGCTAATTATATATAGTATATATTAGCTATAATGTCTAAGGCTAAGAGGTAGAGGGAGAGGTGAGGGGAGGTAGGAAAGAGTTAACTTATATAGTAGATTATAGCGCTAGCACTATAAGAACCTAGCCTACTATAATAATACTATTTGCAAAAGTGTATTCCTATACTATTTCTATCACAGCTCACTTGTGACCAGGAAAAGAAGTTAAGCAAGGTAGAAGAATGCTAGTAATAGGCTCTTTATAGATAAGAATATAAAGCTAAGAAGGGAAGAAGGGGTGGGAAGCACCCTCTTCTTATACTACTCTAATTTATACAAGTGAAAGGTGGGAATAGGGTTAGTGATATAGGACCCAATATAGGACTATATAAATAGTTGTATGCTAGTGTGAATATATGCAAGGCATATGTTTATACTACATGTCATATTCCTATAATATCACTCCCCCCTTCTAGGAAGCGTTTGCTCTTAAACGCATAAAAGCCTCTCTATAAACTCTGCCTTTGCTTCCTAATCCATTTCTAAATTATTATCTAAATCCTTATAACTATCTAATTTATTCTTATATGCCTTAAGCCATTTAGGGAGTTGTTATAGGGGCCCTGGATCTGTTGGGTGATTATAGTAGAAATTGCAAACGCGGTGTGGTGCGTATTTAAAATTGGATGCGGGGTACTATACTAAGTCTTTATCTAAGCCCTTCCATTTTGCGCGGTATTTTAGGACTTTATAGACTGTTTGGAAGGAAAGTAAACGCTCTACTTCCTATTTGGGTTTGTTATTAATCTAAATTAGCGGTGGCAGTAGTTGTATTTAATCTAGTAATGGGTTACTTGCAGCCTTCTATAACTTGTTAGGAGAGAAGGAGTTATAGATCTTAAAATTAGATAGGAGCTCTAGCTGGTAGCTATTTCTAGTTATTCCTGTGATTATAAATGGACTAGCCATCTTATAGTTAAGCTTGCAGCTAGGGCGAAATTGTCTCTAGTAATCTGTTTTGCAGAACACCTTATCTCTAATTTCAAAATTAATAGGCTATTGTTTGCGGTTAGCATTTATTGCTTGCTATTCTTATGCCTTAGCTATATTTGTCCGACTAATGCATAAAGTCTCCTCCATTTGCTTAGCAATTTGAATAGCGTCTTGCTAATTTAGTTTATAAGAATATAAGTGTGGCGGGGGCGTATTCTAATCGAATAATATCTATAGTTCGCGTCTATAATACAGGTGAAACGGCAATATCTTAATGCTTGACTAGGGAAGAGTAAGCTGTATAAAATCAAGTACTAGTAGCATCTTTGACTAGTTGTTTTAATAGTAATTAACAAATGGTTAAAGGCGTTAATCTATATATTAGTTTATAATCTCTAACTAGCCGTCTGTTTATAGATGGTCGCCTAAGGAAAGCTTAAGTTTTATGCTGAGGATACAGTAGAATTTAGCCTAGAACTATAATATAAACTGCAGGCCGCGGTCTAAAACAATAGTCTCTATAGGACCGAAGTATTAATAGATATATTCGATATACATCTAGGCGAGATCCCTTAATGTAGCAGTCTTGTGGTAAGGGATAGTTATAGGCTGCTTGCCTAGACGGTTAATAATAACTAGCACTATATCGAATCCATTTTTGTCTATTAGCATATCTTTAAAATCCATAGACAAATCAACCTATTATCTCTATAGGACCAGTAACGACTTAAGTAAACTAGGTGTCTTATCCCTTAGAGCTAAGGTTCTTTAGCATATCTTATAATTACAGACAAACTGCGAAATGTATTTGTTCGTCTTTAGCTAGTAGAAGCGTGCCTGTAGTAGTTCTAAGGTCTTGTCTCGTCCTAGATGCGCAGTTAAGATTTAGTCGTGAATCTTATAGAGTAACTAGACTTGTAGATTGCTATCTTAGGGCACTACTAACTTACTATAATGTAGGAGAATGCTATTATTAAGAGTCAAGTTCTTATTCCCCTATATAGCTTATAAGCAGAGCGGAGCAAGGGACTCGGCAGTTAAGTTTATACTAATAATTTTATCCACTAAGTCCGATCCCTTAAGGAGTTCCTTGTCTTTATCTATTAGTTCTAAATCAACCTATAGACTAATCTTAGAAAGTTCCATTTCTTAATGGATCTACAAGTCTAGCTATTCTAGCATAAGAAGGGCCTTTATGCAGTGATCCTCCTTAATCTAGTCTTAGTTTAGAACTTTATTACCGTGGCGGGTAAGAGCATTGGCGCCTATATTCTCTGCTCTAGGTTGATAAGCAATTAGGAAGTGGTACTCACTTAATGCCTCTACCTATCTTGCTTACTATGCTATAAGCTTCTTTATAGTTATAAAGTACTCGAGTGATTAGTGGTCTATAAAGATTTGGATTTGGTTGTGTGTATACTAAAGCTCTATCTTCTATTTATCGAGCGATCTTATAATTGCAAGCATCTCCTTGTTATATATACTATAATTGCATTCTGCAGGGAGTATAGTTTTTAAAAAGAAACTAACTAGGTGCTATTCCTTGCCGTGTTTTTAAGAAAAGATCCCCGTAATAATCCTATCTAAAGCGTCTATCTCAATTATGCACTCTAAGCTTAGATTATAGTGGCAAAGAACTAGGGCTAAAGTTATATAGGCCTTAAGCTCCTTAAACGCGTGTTTATATTCTATAGAGAAGAGGAATAGAGTTCCCTTGCGCATTAGATGCATTAATAGGCGGGCAATCTTTCTATAATCGCAGATAAAACGGCAGTAGAAGTTATAAAAGCCAAGGAAGGATTATATGCCTATAATATTCTTTAGTTCTATCCATTTATATATAGCTTCAATCTTCTACAGATCGACTTTAATTCCATCTATAGAGATAATAAAACTAAGGTACTTTGTTTCTATAACTCCAAATTTGCACTTCTTTGTATCCACTTGGAGGCTAGCATTATAGAGGCGTTAGAGGACCTTTATAACCTGTACTTTATATTCTAGGGGATTGTTCGAGTAAATAAGAATATTATTAAGGTACGCTGTATAGAAGTTGTCTAGGTAGTCAAAAAGGATATTATTTATATAATGCTAATAAGTGCTTAGTCTATTAGTTAGTCCAAATGGTAAAACTTTGCATTTATATATACTATAACGGGTGCGGAATATAATAAGCTCTTCCGACTCTAGGTCCATCCAAATTTAATAGAAAGCCTAATGGATATCGAGCTTAGTAAAGATCTTTGCTTGACTGATTCGTCTAAGGATTTTATTAATAAGCGGCAATGGGTAGCGGTCCTTTCGTGTAATTGCATTAAGCTTATAGAAATCAATACAAAATCGGAGACCTCCTCTAGGTTTTAATGCAAAGAGAACTAGGGAAGCAAAGGGCGCATAACTCGGAGCAATAAAACCTTTTACTAAGTTATTAAGTAGCTAATCATAGAGGATCTTAAGTTCCTCTATAGACATCTTATAGAGCGGGTGATACTTGAGGTTATTTGGCTCGGTCAACTCGATTTTATAGTTATATAGCTAGACTAGTGGTAACTAGTTTAAACCAGCCTTTAAGAAGACATTAAGGTAATTGTGATAAGCCTTAGGGATCTTCTCTGTATTAATACTATCTTTATCCATCTTATTAACTTTAACCGTTAGGGTGCGTTCCTTAATAAGCTATTCAATCTTGTAAAGGCTAGAGGTAAAGATTTTAGTATCCCGTCTTTTTATATAGTGATCCATTCCTATAGCGCTAATGCAAGCAATATCAAGTCTATTAGGTAATAGCAGTGGTTAAGGTCTCCTAGTTGGCTTTATATAACAAGGTGGCTAGGTAAATTCATGCCTAGATAGGAGATAGTCCATTTTTAATAAGTTATCCTTCTAAAGTATTTAATACGTTGCTTTCTGCGGTAACTAGGGAATGTAAGGCTGTGGAGGCGGGGTAGCTAGTGGGGTAGGAGGTAGCAAGGGAGCTGGTGAGATAGGCGGTTCCACTAATTCCATTATAACTTGCCGGGCCTCTTTCTTAAATTAGATCTGTCTATCTATCTATTGGTCCCAACATTTGCTATCCTTCTAGTTATCTATTATAATTGGCTAGGGAAATAGTTGAGCGCGGGGAATATCTAATATTATCTGTTTTACTAGAGGTATATAGTGGTGCAGTTATAAGGCTAGTAGCTAAAGCAGCTGTCGGGCAAATGAATTGATCTTCACCTTAAAGTGAAAGAACCACTAGCGTCTAATAATAATATTGTGGTGATAGAGGGGTGTTAAGAGGAAAGGTATATTAAAGAAGCAATATCGGTCGAGGTTAAAAGTGAGACGGACTAGATGTCGGATCGATTTTAAAGTGCTTCTATTATAACCTATAATTGCAACGGGCGTCTCAAGTTGCTTAATAGGAATCCCTGTGCGGGTTGCAAATATAGCACTAAGTTATGCATTAAGGAAAAGGAAACTGTTTGCTCTAGTATCTTGCAGGGCGTTTAGATGTGTAGAAATAGAATTAGCTACTAAAGTATAGAAGGAGAGAAGTAGCTTGCCTCCTATTAACTTGCTTAAATCTAAATGCAAACAATTAATACCAAATTTGCTTAGAGAGGAGTCTTTCTCTAAGTATACTTGTTTTCCGAATCTAATAGGCTATCTAATAGCTTGTTCACCTTAATCTTATATAGTCTATCTGCCTCTACAATTTCCTTAATCTCTGCCCTAGGCTTCTTTGGCTTGCAATAGGCGTTAGACAGGTGACCTTTCTATTTGCAGTTATAGCAAATAGGGATATATAGCAGTCGATTATCCTTTAACTTTAAGACTATTAGAGGTAGTTAACTTGCATCTAGTCGAGGTGCTTAATAGAGGCCATAGTTACTAGTATTCTAAGGTGGCAAGGGAGGTTATTATATATATATAGGCTGTTTATATATCTTTGGATTTCCTGTGTCTGCAATGGAGAGGTTTAGCTCTATAGTAATAGCAGCTTCGACTAGGACCTTAAGGTTTCCATAGAATGTGTGCACCTGCAATAATAGCTAGTACTGCAACTGCAATGGAAGCTTGTTATAGAAGTTATTAAATTGGTAGGAGTAGTGCATCTAACTCTTATTAGTAAGCTAGAGGAATCGAGTGTTAAACTAGTGCATAGTCTTATTATTTATTATCTTTAGTTTAGTATATACGTTTTGCGCTTAGCGGACTTCCTAAGGATTAGTGTAGATACTACTAAGAACACCTAATATTTATTAGTAATCTTAAAAATGGTCTAAACCGCCTAGAATGTACTATAGACCAAGGTGATCTAAGGCGTCTCCTATAGTTCGAGAGTAAATGTAGTACATTTAGGCATCTTCTATAGGAAAATGATCTGCATTAATCTATAGCTTAGCTTTAATCCTTGCAATAAAGACCTCTACTTTCTCTATAAGTCCATTAAAGATAGCAATATTAGGTACCTTCTCTAAACGCTATGCTTGTCTTTCTTCTCTATAGTATACTTGTGCGTTAGGTGTATAGACCTAGGGAGTCTAAGGATATAGGGGGCGCTAAGGGCTTTCTCGCTTTAGCGGGAATAGAGACAATTGGGTGTCTAGATCTCAATAATTGGGTGGGAGGGAAGGGTACTAGGTCTGGTTTTAAAGGGTTGTTCCCTTAACCTGCTATTTAAGTTTGGTAATTCGAAGGAGGAGGAGCTAAATATTAGCCGCGGTAGGTGGTAAGAGGGGTGGTCCAAAGAAGTGCTCTAGCTGCTTAGACGAAGAACCGCGTTCCTTACTTGTATAGGGGGTTTTATAGAAGTTAATAAAGTTAGAAGGTATGCTCTTCTTCTAGGGGGATACTAAGAAGGCTCTAGGAATAGACTGTGGAGGGTGCTTGGTAGTATTAGAGAACTCCTTATTATCCTCCTTATGTGTTTCTGCAATTTTAATAGTCTCTGTAATCGAGCTTCTATAAGAGATATTATAAGAAGTGTTACGGGATTGCATATTAGGGTGGGTGGGTTGGTTTATTGGTTTTGAGGGAAGGCGCGTTGCGTCTATTGCCTTTAATATTTAAGGTTGTTTAGTGGGGCTAGTTGGCGCTATTATAAAAATTTTTGGTGGGATGTTTTTAGGTCTTCCTAGATAGTAAAAAGAGAGCTTTATATTATATTACAGCTCACTTGTGACTAGGAAAAGAAGTTAAGCAAGGTGGAAGAATGCTAGTAATAGGCTCTTTATAGATAAGAATATAAAGCTAAGGAGGGAAGAAGGGGTGGGAAGCACCCTCTTCTTATACTACTCTAATTCACACAAGTGGAAGGTGGGAATAGGGTTAGTGACGTAGGACCTAATATAGGACCATGTGAATAGTCGTATGCTAGTATAAACACGTGCAAGGCACGTGTTTATACTACATGTCACGTTCCTGTGACAATTTCTAATATATTTAGAGGTCTATAAAGACTTGTAGAGGTAGTAGCAATAAGGTAATTTGTAGTAGTTATAGAGGTGAAATATAAGGATTAATTTTTGGATATAAAGGGGTAGTGGGGCTATAGCATATTACGCTAAGCTATAGTTGGTCAGTCTATATAGCAAAAGTTTTTAGCGTGATTCGCGGACTATTAACCTCCCCCTAGAATTATCTTTCTATCTACTCATTTAGATATTCTACTAGCTTATAAATACAAACTAGTCTAGTCTAGTATACTCTCCCTTTTACTTAGTCCAAATCTAATATAGCCCAACCCAACATAGCTTGATCCAATATAACATAACTTCAATGCGTGAATTAAAACACATATATATATAACTATAATATCATATGCTTAGAGGTAAGACCGTGAGATGAGCAGCGCGGTAGCTCGGAGGTGGAATAGAGTGGCGCGTATACTTGTTATTTACTAGAGTCTAATGCTAATGTCTGAGTGCTTTGCTTTGCTTTACCTGCCTTGCCTTGCCCGAGAAAACGAGAAGACGAAAATGGAGATGGTGAAGGAGAAGATGGAGGGCGGTGGTACGTTTACTGATTGACTGACTGACTGACGGCCGAGTAATGTTTTGTTAAGCGGTTTATGAAGAGCCAACTCATTATGCGAAATAGACATATGGGGTAGGATTCTCATCAGCGTTAATCGTTGCTCGTTATTTATATCCCACCAGTCCCAACCTAACCGAACTTAAACCCCCTCTTTGGATCCCACGTCCCGGACGGTGGCTGTCCCTGGCCCTGTGCCTGTACATGCCCCTGCCCCTGCCCCTGCCCCTGCCCTCCAACCCCCCCAAACCTAATCCCCATCTCCGGCGCCCACACACTCGGCGCAATCGGCGCAGGCGTTGTGCGCGTCGGTATCGGAGCCGGCATCTCCTCTCTCTGCTCCGGCGGCGGATAGCTCTGCGGAGCAGGTGGGGGATTCGAGGACGAAGAGCGCGTGTTGTACGAACGTGGCATGGGCGCCGGCTGCAGATTCAACTGTCCTAGAGGCGGCAGATTTAATTCCTGCTCCAGCCTCAACGCTTCCTCGCGCCTCTCGTACACGAATCCCTTTGCACCATCCCTGAACCGACCTACCATCTCGCGAGGTCGTTATAGAACTTCCGTCCTCCTTCGAGGTCTTTTACTATATCTTTGTATTTGAAATACGCGTTTTCGAGTTTCTGCAACGCTTGTTCGCGTTCTCGGGACCCGGAGTCACCTTGTCGTGCTGCTGCAAAAGAAGCGTTGGCGGATTCGAGAGCACGGATAAGTTGTTCTTGCTCTTCCGCTTCGGACTTCAGGGTTGAGAGGTCTGTGTCGTATTTTGATAGGCGTTTTCGAAAAATCTTCAAAGTGAGCTGGGACAACAGTCTGTGATGGGTATTCTCTCTCTAGCCTCGCTGCTTCTGCTAAGATACTGCTGTTGATATCATCCTTCTTGGCCTTTTCGCGCAAAACTTCGATTCTACGCCTTCGCCGCGATTCTAGTCGTGATATTTCATTTAAACTGTTTCGGAGTCGTGATACTTCTGCTTCGAGGTTCGGTGCGATGTCGACGCGGCGAGAGGAGGGGACAAAATTGCCAATGTCCCGGTCGGACAAGGAAAGGACACGGAGCATGTCTTCGCATTCTCGGAATTTGGACTGAACCAAGGAATCACTGCTTGCTGCACTTTCCAAGTAACCGTCAATTTCGCCGACTTGGACATAGAGCTTCTCGGCTGCTGCTTGCGAGGGCGCGCGAGTCCAGCGGTCGGTGCCATACTTCATCAAGAGGCGTTCATTCTCCGATGCCTCAGCTTGTAAGAGGTCGCGGCCTTCAGCAAATGTGGCTTCGTCAGATGACTTAAGTGTTGCCGTATCGGAGAAGGATCGTTGAAGACGTGTAAGGGCGTCTGCTTGGCGGATTTCTTCGGCGTGGGAGATGAGGCTTGGTGGAAGGCCAAGCGGTTTCTCCAGAGCTTGCAGTGATCCAGGAAGGTTTAGTGACCGCAAAGTATCGTGGATTTTGGTTGTTAAGATCTCTAACTCGTCAATAATATTATTGTTCACTAAGCGATCTCTTCGTTCTTCGTAGATGCTGGCAGCAACATGCACAGCGAATGGTACAAGCTTAGCGAAGAGGGGTGGACCAAATTCCTTGTCATCTCCAATGAACGTAGATGGTTCCGAAATTTCTTTTGGAACCTTTGCAGCAGCCATGGTCGCTCGTTCTAAAGTCTTGAGTTCTGACTTGGGCGGTACGGGATCTAGATTGTTAGTAAAGTATTAGACGAGAACACTGTACTTACTGAGGTAAATTAGATCATTGTCCTTCTCTGCTCTCTTCAGATCTTCCGTGACTTTATTTTTCAACCCATTCAAATCTCCCAACACCACCTTATTGATGTACCGAGCTTCCTTCAACGCCTCATTGACGCAAGCAATACTATCTCTCAACCTTGCAACTTCCTCCCCATATTTCCTCTTTTCCAAACAATCGCAAGCCTGTCGATATTGTGCGGCTGCAGCAAAATGGTGGTGTTTGGCTGTTGCATGATGTATCCACTCGGAACTGATGGCTTCGCTTTTTACACCCCAATCTCCCGCAGCACCGTAAAAGTCCGAGACCTTGGCAGCTAGCTTTGCAATAGAAGCATCCTTGTATCCATCCATTACTGCCTTTTGCCAGAAACACTCTTGCGCTTGAGCTAGCATGAGGTATTCTAGAGATTCGAGAGTAGAATCGTCCATGTCTTCTGGAGGAGTTGTGTCTCGGAGTTCGAGGTGGACTTCTGTTCTCAGGTGAGAAAGAACACCGGCTGCTAGGCAAAAGTAGTTGGATGCCAGTTTCAATCCTTCTGTTGTGCTGCGATTCGAGGACATGGCCAGCTGGGAATAGAGGGCTGCGAGGTTGAAAAGGACGTTTGCTTGTTCGAATTTGAGGTTGTTCTCTGATATTGGACGGTCGGTGTTATAGCCTAAAGCTGCGTACCATGTGAAGTCTGCTCCAATCTGCCAATCTGTCAGATTCTGGGAGTTTGGTGGGGAGTTGGAAGTATACGTCTATTGGGAATTTACCACCCATCCACGCAAGTTGCCCCGCATAGGCAGCTATCTTTTTGATGCCACTCTTATGCGGCTCCCGCACATTCACGGCATCTCTCCGTAGAGCATCGATGACCTCCAGGTCCTGCTTGAACATATCCGGGTGCTGGTCATATTTGCTGGAGATGTATTGCTTGATTGCAGCGGAGAGGGCGAGGCTGGCTGTCTTGCGAAAGGGGAGAAAGAGGATATTGCTGGGGGAAGTTAGTATGATGGATGGACATGGCATGGGTGTGTTGGGAGGAATAGGCCTTACTTGGACATTGTAAAACAAAAGGCAGCGCACGTTTACGCGCCTGTTGCGCAAAGCTTGGTGGTGTTCACGCATCTCGGCGCTGATCGGGAGACTTGCGATGACTTCATCATGCCTATTCTGCAAGGCAGCATTTGAGGCCACAACCAGACATGGCACTTCATGCAGGGGAGGGGCTGGTGAGCCCATACGAGTCATGTGACTGCGATCTGGGTATTAGCCTATTAGGTAAGAGTAAAGTCCATAAAAATCCACATTTTCACGTGTTTCAAGTGCTCAGTTTCACCCCTAACCACGAGTTGGAACCTACGGAGGTACGGCGGTACTCCCCTTCTGAGTAGGGCACAGTACAGTTTACAAATACCCATATACCCATACTGAATTACGATTTGTCTTCCTCATACCGTGGATTCTACAGTCTATCTACCTCGGTATGGTAAACCTCCCGTTTGCTAGTCACCTTCACCTCATCTATCTGATACCAAAAATGGCACTGCATACTCCGGACGGTATGTAAATACTCGTCGTATGTTACTACCGTATCTCCATCCCGTACCGGTAGTTAAATGCCGACTCCTTTTACTAGACAAGCTTCTTTTTGGCTTGCGCGTTCGTTCGCTCGTTTGTTACTAAAGCACCCGGCGGCGGCGGGAAGGGTTAAAAAGGGTAGGCTTGCTCCACTCCATACAAGGGTACTCCGTACGGCGCTCCCTTGGCGCTTCCTCGTCAATCGAATCTTCTCAGATCTGCGTGTCAGGAGTTGGTTGACAAGCTTTCGAGACACGCTGGCCGTCAAGTGTCAGGTAGGGAAGACAATTTGTTTCAAGATGAACGTCACAACACGGCACAATGCAGCACAGGAAGACGTCCCATACAGTACAGTACGGGGTACGGCGTACAGTGGTCTACGGTATAATCCTCCCTACGCCAACGCCAGGTTGCGTCGAATCCACCGGATAATTTGACATGATCTGGAAGCACATGTTTTGATGATACCATGCCAGTACGTACCTCTCGCTCTTCTTTGCCGCGTACACAAGAGACAAATTCGTCGCCTTTTTTAAAGAAAAGGGGTTTACACAGGCTGCACAGCCCTCCTGGCAAATAGCGCACGGAGTAGCCCCTGAGCATGTGCTTCCCAATGATAAAGAAGCTTAAAGTGGGCTTTTAAACAAGCGGCTGAATATCCATTCTTTAATCAGCCAGAAGATGATCTCTATTGGAAGGAGAATTGCCTGTCCAATTCCTATTGGTTGATTGTACGCTTTCTCGACCGCTAACCCTTTCTCTCCGTTTGCTGCGACGCTGCCAGCCACAGAAGTTAAGCGGAATCTACACCCCCGCCGTGATCAACGACATCTGCAACACCTAGTCCAATATCGACTTTCCCAATATCCAGTCTTTGCAGTTCCTCTCCAACATCCCAGCCCACGAGTGGAGGCTGCCATCCCTCGAATCGTTAGCAGTAGTGTTGCTCATGACGAGTCCTACGAGCTGCTTATGTTGAAACAACGCCCCTTATCTGCAACTTCCGTTGCAAATTCTTCCATGGCTGCTTGTGGTAGGTAGATGAAAACTGGAGCACGTTGAAAGATCTTCTGAGGTAGGAAGGGGACGGCAAGGTTCAATCCCCCAGGTTGCATGCAGGTACAGTTCCATCTCTGCCATCTTCCTACAGTACCTCCGTACAACAGAACAAAAGGAAGCGGCCCCCGCTGCGTCCTCGCCCTCGACCTTTGCTCTCTCATGTTCCACTGTTCGTTTCCATAGCCAGCTTTCTTTCACCTCTCTCTCTCCCTCCTGGGCGCTCTCGTCTCCTACCTTTTTATCTGTCTATTGTTTGCTCAACTCGAAGCTCCTCACTCATTATGGGTGCTTCAATGGCCACCGGTGGCAGTTTCACTCCCCGTAACTCTTTTACACGGATACTCTTTTTGACCGTCTTTTGTTTCGTGCTCTTCATCTACACTTTACAGCCTTCATCTATTGAACATGTTGAACACCTACGGCCGCCGCCGCCGCAGATGCACCCACAACCAAATAACTCGTATGCACCTGAACGCCAATCGGATTGCACACTCAAGCAGTCCTCACTCATGCAATTGCAAGAGAGCTATGACCTGACCGATGAAATCGAATATGCTCGTCGTTATGTTCGGTTCAATCGCCAAGACATCCCTCGGAAGCCGATAACAAAGCTTGACACGGATCTGTTCCCAAGAGGATTTGACGCAATTGATATTCGCAATCCTCCACCAAGGACAACTTGCTTGAAACCAATCGATGTTCCAGTCCCCAGGTCTCCGATTCCCTACACTGTCAATGCTTCGGAGCTTCTCTTCGGCATTTCAACCACGTATTCCAGACTGACGGATGAAGAGATATCTCCGATCAATGAATGGGCCCATTGGTTGACAGACGGGAATGGGAAGTCAAATGGTGCAGGATTGATCCTCCGCCTCATCGACGCCAGTAAGGACGAATTGGAAGAGGCTCGCCATGTGATGGCCTCGATGGGGATTGATGTGAAGGTCTATCCCACCGATAGTTCCATTGAGATGGCAAAACGATACCTCTCCCTCTTACCTGCACTTTACAAAGACACTTCCCGGCCAAACCGGAAATTTCTTGTCATGTGTGACGATGATACTTTCTACCCTTCAATGCATTCTCTTCTCAACGAACTCTCGCAATACGATCACAAGAAAGACCTCTACCTTGGCACTTTATCAGAAGATACCAACAACATCGCACGCCACGGATCTCAAGCCTTTGGTGGAGCCGGAGTTTTCTTCTCCCTCTCCCTCGCAAAGAAAGTAGCCGATAAATTCGACCACTGCAGCACAGAAGAGAAGATTGACGAATCTGACACTGGCTGGGGACCTCAAGGCGACATCCTCCTCCGGAAATGCATTTACGAAAACACCGAGACAACACTCACGCTAATGCGTGATCTCCATCAACTCGACATCCAAGGTGATCCCGCGGGGTTCTACGAGGCAGGCCTCCACCCCCTATCACTGCACCACTTCAAAGGCGGCATGTGGCACAAAGCGCGCCCGTACGAAGGGGCCCAAATCGTGCACGCGTGCGGCGAAGACTGCTTCCTCCAACGGTTCCAAACCGCCGACGACTTCATCATCTCCAATGGCTTCTCCATCGCCTACTACCCGCATGGTATCGACTTCAACCTGCACCAGATGGAAAAGACCTTCACGGCGGCGCCGGACGACTACGGCTGGAACCTGGACTTCATGCTCGGGCCCCAGCGCAAGAACCTGCTGTGGACGGGCCGCAAGGTCGCGTGGGAGCTGGTGGAGTCGTATGTGCAGCACGATGGGTCGGTCAAGCAGACGTATATCCGGAAGGCGGATGATTACCGGTGGACGTATGGGAAGGATGGGAACCGGATGTTCGACAAGGACGGCGTGATGGAATTGATCTGGATTTCGTCGTGATGCGAAGCGACTCAATTCACCTCGTTGGGATTCTTGGATACGGCTTGCCAAGCCTGGATGTCTTTCTTTTGTTTGTTATACCTGGCGCCCTGGCGCAAGGACCAAAGAGTTACATTGAGATATGTGTCTTGCATGAGCGAATGGCGTTTTTTATTTTTTATTTTACATTTACCTTTTCCGGCGCCCGGGAACTGTATAGATCGATTGATTGATACCATCACTTAAGAATTAGATGAGTTGTACATTTACATATCTACATATACACATATTAAAAATATCCACATATCTAAAAGAATTTCCTCTTGATTCTTATTTCAGAGATTAATTTCTCTTTTTCAGATGATGGCACAGTATCTCATTCGTCTCATAGCATTATTGACGTCGTATTTACATACCAAGTACATGTATATGTGCATCGTTTATCCGTCGCGAAGTGAGGTGATGATGAATTAAAGTTTTACGTAGATATCAATCTTTATCTCTCTTGATCCTTCGCGCATTTCCTTCCTTCGTCCATTGCCCACCCATCCCATCCCAACCCATCGGCAATCCCAACCCCAACACCAAGTGGGTCGGGTCGGTCCTTTGTCGTCGTCTTCGTGTCCCTGACCAACCCCACACAACAGCGTACCGGACTACCGTAAAGGCTCTGTACGCCGTACTCCGTATTTACTTGAATCTATTCTATCCCCATGTTTGTTTCGAAACCGTACCTCGTCCTTTATGTTCTTCCTTGCAAATTACAGTAAATTACTTCAACTTGCTCTTTCTTCTGCTTACCTAAATACTGTACATACTGTACGTACAAACATCCATCTATCTATCTATGAGTTGTAAAAAGAACAGGAAAGAGGTTAGAATGCGCTTACGGTATTTGTATTTGTAAATACTGGATGAGGTTTCTATGCCATTGCGGAGGAGGGGGGGATGCGAGGTGGGAGGTGTTAGGCCAGCTAGGTTGGGTAAGTAGTTGCGTGATAATTGTTGCATTGCGTACAGTACGAGTAGCGGTGCTCCACTTTCACTCGTACGGAGCTGGTGGAGCTGCAAGGTTTTATTCCGTACAGTAGTAGTCAAATGCCGCGTGTGATTTGACTTGACTAGGGTCGGGATGTACGGACGAGCGAACATGTGACTTGTGATTTCACTGCGCGCGCGCAACTTGCATGAATTAGAAGTACCTCTGTAGACTAATAAAAGAACAGAAGGGAAGAGGGGAGGAGGGAAGAGGGGAGGAGGGAAGGGGTATCAAGGAGAGAGGAGGGGAAGAACGGGGAGGGAAGGATTAAACATAAAGTACAGTATAGAAGAAGAAAAGATCTCAACACCAAAACTATCCATGTTCTGCTCTCCCTCCAAACAAATGAGAGGGCGAGAGATCGCTGGGTAGGTAGAGAGCTCATCATTGATCTTTGAGGCTACCGCAAGCCTATGACCCTGTGGTAACTACTTTCCCGTGTTGAGTCTACTTAGAATCTTTGAACATTCTATGGATTTACTAGTATGAAGGATGGAGGGGAGGGATGGAGGTTTGTGTGGCTGGGCGGTTGGGACGGGAGATGAGTCATTCGGTGGACTACCGTATGATATGACGTTATATATTAATGAATGAATATCTGGGGAACTGAATGGATAGTTTGTACAGTACAGGTAGGAAATGAAAATTGGGTTGAAAGAGAAGTTTTGTAATCCCGAATCACTTCTCGAGGAGGGTGAATTAGAGGGCACTATAAAGTGTATAGGTCGTAGTCGGCCTTCTAACACTAAAACTTCTCTAAAAATCTAATTTTAGATAAACTATCTCTAAGTTCACTTAGACAATTTAATATAATAATAATCTTCAATAATAAGTAAAATAGCTAGTATATTAAATCCTTACTTACCTCTATCTCGCTGTCTTCTAATCATTAGCTGTCTCGCTACTATACTACTTCCGCACTATCAAATCCTTAAACATTTTCCCTATAATCCGCAATCTATTCGGCAACCACCCACCGGTATTCCCATCATCTTGCGTAGGCACAAGACCTACAGACAGCCTAAGAATGCTTATATGATCCTTTTCTAGATCCTCGGAGCCTCGCTTTTCTCTCGTTATCAAGTCAGTTATGATACTATGATCCGGTCAGCAGAGACAATAATCGCGAGTACTAGTGAAAAGGTACGGAGTAAGAAAAGAATACTTTACTTGTCTTGACCGAGCTCATAACTCAGAATTTCCACAGCACAGCACTTAACACAGCATCTGGATCCAGATCCAAATACCTCCCATCCACTATTCCAACTCACAGCTAGAACACATTAAGAGAGTCGTCCCAGACCCTCCCACTATACATAGTATGCTTAACACTCAACAGGATGAAGCATCTGGCCGTAAGCGGACCTCTGCCTTGAACTTAACTGCATTCTGTTTCCGCTGAATGAAGGCCATCTAGGTGCCTTCTCTCGAAGACGGCTAGCCAGAACAGGCGTTCCCAGAGCTTAGACTGGACAGATAGATAAATGATTCATAGGAATTTTCCCGCGCAGAAAGAGCTGGAGAAGCTATTTCGGTCTTTGATAATATAATACGAAGTTCGCCGCTCGCTGAACAACTTAGCGTAAGTCGATTTACTAATTTTTCAATTTACAGGAACCCTCTTTCTTATACTATATAAATTGCAATAGTGCCCCTGGGGTTCTAAGCCGTTTTAAGTACAGAGAATAGATTTGGACCTGGGGCTATACCTAGAGGAGAATTTAAAAATAGATTTGTAGATTATAATTTGCCTCTTTTTCTCTCCTCCTATTATTATAAATAAGAAAGAGGAAGAAGAAGAGCTTAATATAGAAGCAATTAAGTAGTATTATTTAGACTGTGAAATAGAGATAAAGTAGAGAGAAAAGCACTAATTTGTAACTGTAAATAACTTAATACTATCTCTACTTTGCTTCTATAAATTACTTTCTATTATATAAATTAAGAAAGTGCTTCACTCTACACTATAGTTCTCTCTCTTTAATATTACTTTAGGTCTATAGCTATTACCTATATAGTACTAGTATTCTAAAGCTTCTTATACTATATAGATAAAGGCAGTACTTAATATAGTTAGCTTTAATATTCTACGCTACCTAGTATATTATAATACAGTGCTGCTTAGATAGAGCCTTAGAGGCACTATTCTAATTTATATAGTAGTAGCTACTTAGCTGCCTCTTATTGAAATAAAAAAATATAAGCCTAGAGCTTATAATACTAGCGTTGTATAAAAGATAGGTTTGGACCTGAGGCAATATTAATAGTAGGGGATTATTGTAGGCAGGGGCACTATTGCAATTTATATAATAGTTATCTAATTCACACAAGTAGAAGTGGGAATAGCCTTAGTAATATATGATCCACATAGAGCTATGTGAATAGCAACATGCTGGTGTGAACACGTGCGGGGCATATATTCATACTGCATATTACGTTCCTGTGATAAAATATAGCTGAACCCTAATAATACCTACGTCTTGTACTGTATCTCTTGCATCTTACAACCTGCTCATAATCAGCAGCCAACTTCTACCAGCATGTGCAACTCGAAGTTCACCCTCATCGCGGTTATTGTTTTGATCCATGTCGCGGCGGTGCTTGCTAAGACGAAGTTGCTGACTGGAGGAACTATCATTGCCTACGACGAAGGAATTCAGCTACCCAAGGTCATTCGCGGTGGAGCTCTCATTGTTAAAGATGACCGGATCGATCAGATTCTCGACATAGCTCCCTTAAATGGCACCTTCCCTGTTGACACCGAAGTGATCGATTGCACTAATAAGATTATTACTCCTGGTTTCATCGACACCCACCGTCATGGATGGCAGACTGTCTTCAAGACCATGGGCTCCAACACAACGCTAGGCGACTATTTCGTTCGCTATAGTGCCTCGGTGGCTCAGCCACTGTTTACTCCAGAGGATGTATACATCAGCCAAAAAGTCGGTATCTTTGAGGCTCTTAATGCTGGTACAACAACTATTCTCGATCACGCGCATCATACCTGGACACGCGAGCATGCAGCAGCAGGATACAATGGATCGATCGATAGTGGCGCAAGAGTCTATTTTGCCTATACATTCCAGAATGTCACTACTAGTAATTTCACTATACAAGAACAACTACAGCAATGGCGCGAGCTGGATGCTAGGAAAGCAAGCAATCTTACTTCGCTCGTTATGTCATATGACGATTTCACTGCAAACACATACGGAAAGAATACGCAAGACATTGTCAATCTTGCAAAGTAAGCAATCTCTTCGCTGCGCTTCAGATCTCATAGGGCTAATTAGTGTGACAGAGAAGCCAATATCCAAGTGCTTACCAGTCACCACGTCGCTGGGCCATGGAACCGTATATGCCCAGAATCCCCATCTTTCTACAGCTACTGATGTTAGGGAAACAGTTGGAAACGCCCCCGAGGATCTCCACAACGCTGGCATCCTTAACACCAGCATTGCAGTTGTTCTTGCGCATGGTTCTGCCATTTCTGCACATAGCGCAGCACTCCTACGTGCGACGAATCAACACATATCCATCACCCCCGAGAGCGAAATGCACTATGGCCACTTACACCCAACCTCGCATCTCATCGCTGACCAAGGTTCTCTCGGCATCGACACTCACTTCACCTTCTCAACCGACATTTTGACCCAGGCACGCCTCTGGCTCCAGTCAACTCGCTACAGGATGTATTCAAATACAGTCGACCGCTGGCAGATCCCCAACTCCAATCCCTTCTCCGTAGCGCAAGCATTTCTCCTCGCTACGCGGAACGGTGGACTCGCTCTTGGCCGCAAGGATCTAGGCGTCATTACCAAGAACGCAAAGGCGGATTTGCTTGTCTGGGACGGGACGTCGCCCTCGCTCCTCGGATGGGCAGATCCTATTGCGGCCGTCATTCTCCATGCGAGCATCGGCGACATCGACCACGTCCTTGTCGACGGAAACTTTGTAAAGCGCGACAAAAAGCTGATTATCAAGGGCTACGATGACGATGTTAGTAATTTCTTGGACGCCGCAAAGCGTATCCAGCAGAAGCTACGGGATACACCGCTCGTGCCACAGGTAGGAAAATGGCTAGGAGGATTTCCCTTTGGAGAGCAGTACCAGATCGATGTGCAAAGTGGAAATGGCACGGGTTACGGACCAAGCTATATTTGACTTTGGGTGTAGATTATGGGCGGTATTTGGAAAGCCTGCAATAGGCGTAATAAAGTCACCTAATCTCAGTAGTATGTAGTAATCCACATGCAAATTCGAGAATCTCTTCTGCGTTCGTTTATGCCTAAAATAATATTTGTCTCGTCTTAGACATTTATAAACTCTATAGCTTTCGGAATTCATGACAAGCACTCCAATATCAGACCCAATGTTATCGATCCACCAGCGAGCTAAGATTCATACCTGAACCACCACCAACAGCTCGTCGGATCCTTTAAGTCAACTTTGACGATCATTATACCCAATGACAGCAAGCACTCCCCCACCGTGAAAGCATGATATAACTCTCTCAATTCCAAGATGTTTCTAATGTCCGCCAACTGCTAGCATATTAAAAAAGCAACCCGTGACTTACGACTCATAACTCAGCTTTCAGAGCAGTGTTCTCTAGTGTAATCCTAGCCTATTCTAAAGTTTTCTTGCAGAGACTCTCCTGATTGCTCTTAACTTGACTGTCTGGGGAGCTCTGGTCCTCTTTCAATAGTGTGTAGAAGCCTCTTTTATCTGCATACTTAGGGTTGACGGAAAGCTCGATGACATCGATACCGGCGGGGCGAATAGTACGCAAAGTCGGCCCTATGAGAATGTTGAGGAGGAGTAAGAGAGGCTTGAGGACGAATCGTTGCACTATGTGTAGGCTGAATGGAGTGTTGCTTATTAGGGCGCGCGAATCAACAAGGTTGCCTGGGTCGATGGCAACGGCGTTGATCTTGTCTAAGCGCTGGTGGGAGGCCTGCTAAGCGAGGCGGCCTCCTTATCACAACAAAAAAAATA